>VOMN01058812.1:0-12578 GCA_014899125.1 Orchestia grillus | reverse complement strand
CACATGGTCTGAAATCTCCGTTGGCTTTAGGCACGAGCAAAAGGGGGCACGCCTGCATGCTACAGGGGAGCCTAAAACACCCAGAATGACAGGCACTCAAATCGCTACTTCCAGTGAAGACCGATGGTCCAACCTACCAATTAGTCCGGCCTTGTGTTGGAAACACAAGTTGGACTCGGAGTACGGAATACGGATGAGCAAGGTCGTAATCAGGATCATTTAGATTTTAGAGTAATGATGGTTCATCTGAAAATTTTTTGACAAATAGTGCCTCTATTTATTCCAACATAGTTTGCCGTTTCGTTTCCAATACTTTATAACTAATGAAGCATGAGGAATGAGATATTTAAGCTTCTTTTTCCAAGGCAAGCACTCCTTGGCTATGCGAAATTGGATGCCTGAGACGGGAGTTGAACCCTAATTTTCTAGTTTTGAGGCTGTCACGTTAACCAGTTCACCAGAAAATCCTTAATCTAGTAGTAGTAAGAATGGCAGGGCTTTTGCAACTGGAACCATTAAATATAGACATATAAAAACGGGCAATTTATGCACAAAGTCTATACCCGCGCAAGATCTCCTGCATGTAGAAACAGCGAGTTAAGTAAAAAGAGGAAGAAAAGATGTAGAATAAAAGCTGAAAAAGGCGTGAAACTGAAAAAACAAAGTGGGCACGAAAGATAAAAGTCTTGGAAGGTTTATCCAAACCCAAGGTAACCTAGCAATGCCCATTTTGAGTGGCTAGTCTGGCTGTAGCCCCCATAGCAGAAGATACATAAGATAAGTTTAATTAACCTAGCCCTAGTACCTTTGGCCAATGCCCTGTGAGAGAATTGTTTGACAAATTCCTAGGCAACAAGCAAAAAACCTCATAAAGTGTGAATTGTATTTAGTGGATAGATTTTTAGGCTGATGTAAAATGTCAACTACTGTCAGAGTGTCACTGTCAGTTCTCTTAAAATGAAGGCCAAAACTAGTCAAGGTTCAAGTTATGTGCAAGTTATGGTAGGACTACAGAGTGTTGAAGAGGGGTTTGATGTATAAATTTTGGATTGTCCATGAGGCCATGATATCATTTAATGTTAATTCAGTAAAAAGTGTGATTTAATTATATGATATACCTGCCTTTGTTTACTGTTCCCTTTTTTTCAGAGAATTATCTTGTACATTATTTAGGTCTGTTGTTGATGAATAATTATTTAGTAATTATATTTCTTTCTACCTAATGAACATGTCTCTAACTTTGAGACTATGCAGATCCAGAGCTCTGCTCCCAGGCTTGAGGAGATTATATCATAATGACTCTGTAAATATCATCGGAACATCACCTGACAAATTGTCTCCAGACTACCAGGTAAATTGCCTAGATTAGCTCTGATTAGTAATGATGCTAATCATAGATTGATATCTTGGTTTATTTATATGTTAAAATCCCCAACACAGTCATTTTATCAACACCTGCGATTATTTTGTGGGGTAAAATGTCTAATGAACAAAGATTAATTAGGTTATATAACATGATTTTAGAATAGGATTGGAAATTTTATATATAAATATAAAAGTGCAATTGTGACCAATAAAAGTTTTGAACATCATCAATTTCTCAAAATATAGTAGTTTGTGCTTAGTTTTATGTATTCATTTGTTATAAATGCATGAAAGTATCATCATGCAGGACTACTTAGGATGTTTTTCAATGTTTTTTATTTATGACTTTTTACCATGTATAATTTTTGCATTATGTTTGTCATTTTGAAAGTTATTTTATGGACAAAAAATATGTTGAATATGCACTGTTATTATGTCATTATAAAGATATTACTTTTATTTGACAAAATAGGCCCCAAATAAGAGGTATTTTTGAATCACCTGCTTACTAATGATGAAAATAAGAAATAGGTCATTGACTCAGAAATGCCTTTCAGGATGTTTTCCCAAATAAATGCCAAGAGCTTTAGTTGTGGATCCCATATATTCAGGTGCAAAATGTATATCAATGTGTTCATTAAAGTACTTCTTAAACAATACCATTCTCATACTTGTGTCTCTTTGTTTACAGTGTGTTGGAAATGACCTATGCATTCAAAATGTTTAATTGTGAGATATTTTAGCTTTTTTTTCATGCTTGTGCTTTTTTATAAAATATTGCATCTGGCAGCAGTTTTCTTGTTGCTTTTTCTATTGTAAAGATATTCAAAAAATTAAATTTGACTATTAGTCAGTATAAAATTTCTATGGACTTTAAGTTTTTCATTTTTTCTTCTTGTTCCTACCAACTGATGGCCTCTTCTTTGACTTGTCGTGCTTTTGTATTTGTGTTTACTTAGGTGCTTGTGTTTGGTAGCATATGAGACTAGATTGAAATTCTGGAATTAGCCATTTAGATTTGTTTGTATGGGCATGTTTTATTTTTTTAGTCAAGTAGTATATACATTTGTATTTTCAACTCAAAACTTCACTTTTTTTAGAAATTAAGTCAATTTGAGTGAAAGTAAGGTACAGTTGATGCTTTGCGTCAACGAACATCAATCCAATTGAAAACAATTGGGATATATGAATATGTCCAGCTTTGTTGACCTCAGATTGCAATTAAAAATATGTAAGATAGAACTCTCTTCTGGGGGCACAAGTGCTTTACACACTCATTGAAACATTGTACAATGTTGCCCGTAGGTCCAGCATTTGCAGATAAAATTTCATCTGATCTCTTTTTGTCTGTCAATGCAAGCATCAACAGCACTTCAAATGTGTTAGTCTAAATGTGTTTTTTAAATTGTTTTAAATTCCAGGAAAATGCATCCAGGATGTCAGCACTCGTGGCTGAGCTGAGGGACAAAGTGGCTCGGATTGCTCAAGGCGGTGGAGAGAAGGCCGTAACACGACACGTCAGCAAAGGTTGGTTCAAATTATCAGGCCTGAGTGTGATCCAAGTATTAGGTATCAGATAAATACCAAATCTTCATAGGTATTTATTTGAGGCTTATTGCACGACTGTTCTGAGTTAATTTTTTATAATAAAGTAAATCTAAACAGAGTTCAAAATTTCAGTATTTTGCTGCACTTAAATCAATGTTCATACCCATGTTCATTCATTTTACCTACTACTTAAAGTTACAAAATTCAAGCAGCAACTTACATATTTCAAGTGTTAATTGTACATCTCATTTTCGTATCTAAGGTATAATAAGATATAAGCTTAGGTCTCCAGTGTGTTTTGTGAGCCCTCTTGATGTCTGCCCTTTGACAACTTGTGTGTTTAAGAGAGCTGGTGTTGCTCAAGGATATATTTAGAAAATCCCATTTAGAGAAAACTCTGATTTGGAATGAATTTCAGTGTACAATAGAAACATTTAGAAACATTTATTCACCAGAAGAACCTTCACTTGAAACAACTCACCATATTAAGACTTTGTGAGGAAATTGTTTTCCTCTTAAAAATTAGGTCAATTATTAATCATTATGAAAAATAAATTTTCTGACATTTTTGTTTGTACTGCAAATTTTTCAGGGGTTTCATAAGTCTAACCTCCTCCAGTGTACTCGTGAAACTTTGCATTTTTGAGGTTTTTCCAAGTTAGGTGCTTAATTTTTAGTATAGATACATATAATGTATGCAAAATTCAGCAACTCTGGGGCTACAGCTCTTATAACTTTTGCTTCTTTTTTTTTCATTTGTGAAGTCGTTGCATTGTTTACTTTATACTTGCATTTTTTTCCTGACGATCATTTGGAAGCCTAAGCCATCTTGACAGAAATGAAAAAATAAGATATGCTATGTTGATGATTAGAATATTTTTTTAATGGTGCATAACTTCAAGTGTTTTGGCCAATGACATTCAGTGATTACTAAAAGTCTCTAGAAAATAGACAATTGAATTGGATTAATTTTGTATCCATGAACTAAAAATTACTCATTCGCATTTGCATGAATTTTATGCTAGATTTTCTGTTACATCTGTTTTTTTTTCATGTTTTATCTTAAATATTGAAACTTCTCACTGAAGGAGTTCTGACTTTTTTGTAATTTCATCGAGTTTGTAACTCTTCACAAAAAAGTTTTGACTACTTTGGTGCTCCTTGTAGTAGTTTGTAAATCCTTCCAAAGTACACACAAAAAGTATGTTCATGTACCTTCCTATTGTCAGTGATGAGAATCAAAAATGCACATTCATTTTTCTTCATATTGATTTATGGTAAATGCTATAAACGTCAAAATTAAATTTATATTTGTTAAAAGAGTAGAATAAATTCTGATCATAAAGGTCATCTCACTTTTTCACAGGTCAAAATTATACACTCTGATTCCTGTATGTTCAATTATCCCGTTCAATTTTGAATTTTCTTCCTTCAATAAGTATCGACTAGTAAGAGCTTGACATCAGAGAATGTTGCTAACTTGGTATGATGATAATGCATTGTTTTGAAAACACCAAGTTGATGCCAGGTGGGCAGTCCACTCATGATCAACAGGTTATGTTATATTGCAAAATCCTCTTTTGAGCATTTTTACACAATGATGCTACACTGCTTCACAACTCTGTCCATCTTAAGGCAAACTGGTGGTGAGGGACCGAATTGACCTCCTATTGGACCCAAGTACCCCGTTCTTGGAGCTGTCGCAGCTGGCCGGCCATGAGATGTATGGTGAGGAGGAAGTGCCTGCTGGAGGTATCGTCACAGGCGTCGGAAGGGTCAGAGGGTGAGCCCGTGTGTCCTGTACAGACAGGGTGCTGCAGAATGATCTAATATGCTGGTTCGTTTAAAAAAAGCAAAAGAGTGAGTGATTTTAGTGCTTAAGTGTAGATATGTATAATGCTATTTTGCTACAAGTCAAAAGATTCTTTTATTCACTTTGTATTCTGTTTTTCGTTTCTTAAATCAACAAACGTGACATATCATTTTGCTGCATATTGTAGGTTATATCATAGCATCACGTATCATTTTGCTGCACTTCTAAAGGAGTAATTTTTGGTCATTGGGTGTGGCTAATCAGAGACTCAATGCATTAAATGGTTACTTTTTAAGTACATAGTGAAATGCAGCATCCTATAAAATAAAAGTCTGATCAGTTTTCATTTGGTTTGAACCCCTCGGTGGACATAGGATAGGCATTAGGTTGTAGGTTAGTTAAGGCCGTCTGTCGTATGTGATGGGAACTGACGTCTCCTGGAGGACACTGTTAGGTGACTTCAGCTCTAGCTAGGCCTTTGGAACTTCTAACTTTCGTGTCCACTTTGCTTCTTTCTATTTTCATCCCTTTGCTGATTATTCTGTATCTTTTCTTTCTTCACTCTTTTCTATGTGCAACCTGTCCTGTGTATAAACACATGTGTGCTTATATTCCAGTTTTTTAAATTCTATACTAAATGTTTCATTCATTTTTTTCTCATGATATTACATTCCCTGAGGCTAGGCAACTCTAAACTAGCAACTATTTTAATAGTTTCGTGTATTAGAAAGGGAATACTTTCTAATAAGTTGGTATGATCTCTGTGATATCATTTTAGTCCAAGATTCAGCAGGGGAAATTAAATATAATAATGAATATGATATAATAATCTAATTCAGAGGTGTATGTACCGGCCTATTTACAAGCAGTGGGTGGTGTTCATATATCTTTGCCTTGTTTCCATTCTTTCTATAAGTATTTTTTTCTTCTTACCTGTGCTCTGCTAAGTCTGGAACATTTGTTGGGAATTCTGGTATTAAACAGTTTTGTAAATTACATTTCGTTTTCTGCATTTCTGTTTTGCAGGAAAAATGAATTTTCATTTCAGTTTATTCTTGAGTTTGGCTAAGAGTATTTTTCACACTTGCAGTGAGTATAAAAAGGTTTCCATGTTGGTGATTTGATAGCAGCTACAAATTTATTCAAGTTTGATCTACTGACTTCTAAAAGTTTAGCACAAAATTTTATTGATATCTAAAATAAAGGTATCAAGGTTTAGAAAAAATATGATGCCCTTCTGTGTTGTTCGAAAATATTGGCACTTAATGCTTGCAGGGTGGATGTTGACCACAGTCTGTATTGACTCCAATGCTAGTTATTTATATTTACTTGCATTTTCAGTGTGAATCCTATGAATTATTAACGATTATTAATGAAAAAGGTGGACTTGGTATTAGAACACTCTATTCCAATTGTACTTTTTGCCTTATTTAATCCGCCGCTAATTCTGAACACGAAACATTTTGTATCACAGCACATGATATCTCGGGCACGAGAGGGTTAAATTTGTCATCCCTGTTGAGCAGAACGGAATGCGTCATCATCGCCAACGACGCGACGGTGAAGGGCGGCAGCTACTACCCCATCACCGTGAAGAAGCACCTCAGGGCTCAGGAAATCGCGCTCGAGAACAACCTGCCTTGCATTTATCTCGTGGATTCTGGCGGGGCTAACCTGCCGCGACAAGCTCACGTCTTCCCTGACAGAGATCATTTTGGCAGGATATTCTTTAACCAGTCGATCATGTCTTCCAAGGGAATATCTCAGGTGTGTGTTGGTCAGTTATGTGTTCTTCCAATGGAGTATCACAGGTGTGTGTTGGTCAGTTGTGTCTTCTTCCAAGGGAGTATCACAGGTGTGTGTTGGTCGGTTGTGTCTTCTTCCAAGGGAGTATCACAGGTGTGTACCAGTGGACCATTGCTTCCAAAATAATATCACGGGTAATATTATAAAATTATCTCTAATTTAGAAATCTTCCAAGGGCAATATTTTTTCTTGCTGTACGCTGTTGTGTAGGTGCATGATGTCCAGCAGTCCTTGTACAATGCTTTATCCTTACAGCAATCTCACTGTGCTACTTGGTAGGGGCATTTTGGTTATTTGTAACACATGCTTGATTTTTGGTTGCAAGCCTTCATAATTTACCTTAATTTAAGTGTTTCAATTCTAGTAACTTGAGATATCTTAGCAAACGAGTGAAGTATTCCTTCAAGATTTCATGTAGAGTGTATTTCATGAGTATATTTCAAAGAGACTTTATGTTGCCCTTATTGTAATCATTTAATTATTCATAAGTAACCGATAACAAATAAACTCTTGGCTCATAGTTTCAAGATAATCTTGTGCACATCTAGGTGACGAGGGCAGACATGCGAGCGGGTGAACCTTATGAGTTATTTCCTCCCCCTCCGCACTACCTCCCTTACCCCCTCCTCACGCTCCCCTACCCCCCCCAGATCGCCGTGGTGCTGGGGTCATGTACAGCAGGAGGGGCCTACGTCCCGGCCATGTCAGACGAGAGCGTCATCGTGCGGCGGCAGGGCACCATCTTCCTGGCGGGGCCTCCGCTGGTGGCCGCCGCCACTGGGGAGCAGATCTCGGCCGAGGACCTGGGAGGTGCCGACCTCCACTGCAGGTGTGTGGTGGTGCGCTGCTGGTGGTGCTTTGGTGGCTCTGTTGAGTGGTGCGCTGCTCGTGGTGCTAGGCGAGATGTTGCTGGGAGTTATTGACGGGTCGATACGGAAATTGTTGAGAACTTGTTGCTGAATCGTTGGCATCCTAATTTTCTGTACTTTTTTTTGTTACATTGCGCTTGTGTTTAATGATTCATTCGCTGTAACTTTAAGGGTGGACGTACTTTCATTTCACGGCCACAAAGAGACCTCATTATTTATAGGTGTGGATTACCGAGCAGCTGCCATTCAGGCGTGTGCAACCCTATCTATTTAATCATCCTTTCCTCTCGTCTCATTAATATGTATCAGGATTTTAAATTATTCATCATGCATATTCCACTTAATCATGTTTGTATTGGTGTGTTTTCTTTCATGATTAGGTTACAACAACGTCATTTTTCAATAGGGTCTTTCAAGTCCGAATGCACAGATTTAGTGCAAAGGGTGTAATCGCAATGAATGTGGAAAACACGTCTGGACCGATGCATTGCTTCAAATGGAGAATGCTTTCAAGCTGATGAGACTATAAGCATGCAACAATAACTGGATAAAATTATATGACACAATTCCATTTACTTATGCGTCCCTCTTCATAGATAGGCCTTCGGGTCTTCGTCTTTTATGCCCACTTTACTTCTTCCAGTTTTCACATCTTCTTTGCTATCTCTCTTGTGTCTTTTCTTCCTCTTCATTCTCAACTTGCTGTTTTTATGCGCAGAGTATCCTGAGTGGGAACACACCTTGTGCATAGATTCCCCGTTTTTTACAGTCCATTTAAAATTTTCGTTCTCATTCAGTGCGGCTTATTCTGAGTCACTGAAGCTCTGCGACCTTTACGACCACTACTACTACTTTCACTGCTACTTTACCGTAATTTTATTTTATTTTCATGGTTTTGGATGTTGTGCAGAACTTCAGGTGTGACGGACCACTACGCAGTGGACGACACGCACGCACTGCACATTGCAAGACGAGTGGTGGGCACCTTGAACAGAACCACTGCTGCTCAGGTCAGCCCGCTATCGCAGCATCAAGTTATCAGCTGTCGTGTATTTATTGTGTTGCGTGAGCAACTGGGTTCTATTCATCATTGCATCACCGAAAGGTATTAATTCGAATATTATTTTCACCGTTGTGTGTTGTGAAACGTTTTGTCCCTTGTTGAGAAGTGGTCTGTAGCAGTAGGCCAAGGTGACGCATTTTTGTCGCGTGAATAGTGTATATGAGGTTCTTTTATTTTGTGTATGAGCTACTAAAACACCAAGGCCCATCAGGTCACTGTCTATAATGTATTTCAACAAGTGTCCAACGGTGTGACCCAATGCCAGGTCATTTTACTTCTAAAAATATTGAGTCATCACAGGAAACATGTTAACAGGTCGTCTCAAGCTCTCTACTAGCATGTATGGGCTCCATGGCGTACTGCTAGCGTGCTGGCCTCGTNGAAAACCCAACGGTAAAACGTGTTGGAATTAATAAAGGTTCAGGCCGTTCGAAACGTGAAAACTGGACTGTAACTTCCGTAGATTGCATTAAACAAACGTCACATCAAGCAAACAAGCAAACATTTCATACTTTTACTAGCATGTAATTAAATATACATGTGAGGCGCTCTATGAAATACTGTCGAAGACGCCGGTGGGTCGAATATCCAGTTTTTGTGGTACCACTTACTCCCATCCGTTCCCCAGCTTCTGAGCTGGTTGACGTAACCAATATTGCATCATGTAGTTGGAAATAACCCTTAAAATAATGTGGTGATATGAACGTGTGCTCACAGCCCAAATTTGCTTTTGCCTACGTGCCTGGCGGGCGAAGAGGCCAGTAACCAATAAGAGGTGCGCTACAATGACTGGGAGTGTATGAGCCAATGGGAGAGGGTGTTAGGTACGTCTCACGGTTGTAGCGCAGTGTTGGTCAACAGTGAGACAGAGTTCAGTTATTCTCCGTTGTATTTTGAGATTCATTCTTTGAAAATAGCCCTCTAAACAGCAAAATGAGCTCAACAGATATTGAAGTATAGCCTGTTGTGTCACGCTATACCCGTAAACGCTGAAGTTGTGTAGAAAACGGTTAATTTTACAAGAAATGCCATTTTCTTTGGGCATGACTCTTACTTTCATCCTTATCTATGGGTTTAACCATAATCTAGAGTGCCTACAAAATAAGACCAAAAAACACATAGGTATGCATGTATGTAATAATTTTATGACAGCTTCCATGTTGTCAAACATTGAGCGGCGATCACTCAAAATCTGTTTTTGACGTCTGCGCCCGTCTGGCACGGAGCGCCTCTTGTGAACTGCACGTGTATAGAGCCTGGATGCCCCCGATTGCATCGTCTCCTTCAGGAGGCAGCGTTGGTTGTTTCTCCATGTCATTGCTAAGTGGAGGCCGGTACGAGACATTCGGATAAAACTGCGTCGCTTGCCAGAATGACGCTGTTTTATATATATATCTGTTCTGTTATATATATATATATATATATATGCGATTGGTGTATCACCTCACTGTTNTATATATATATATATATATATATATATATATGCGATTGGTGTATCACCTCACTGTTTACTTCTAAGTGCTCCATTTTGCACTCCATTCTTTACTTCTTGTTCACTTTCACTTTTTCCACTCTGACTTCACTTCACTCTTCTTCACCTACCTCTCACTCCACATCATTCTGCCTTTACTTCTATATAACTTTACCTAGTTATTCACTTCGTTCTTACATTACTTTAGTCTTTACCTCGCTCTCCACACGACTCCCTCGTGACCCCCTGGCACCCGTGCAGCCCCCGTGCGCAGTCCAGGAGCCCCTGCACCCAGCGGAGGAGCTGTATGGCATAGTGGGGGACAACCTCAAGAAGGTGTTCGATGTGCGGGAGGTCATCGCCAGGGTGCTCGACGGCTCCGAGTTTGACGAGTTCAAGGTGCGTGGGGCGGGGTCCTGCGAGGGACATCTTCTCTCATCTGCCTTGAAATATGTTTGTGTTGCCCAATATGTCTGTGTTTGTGTTGTCCAGTGTATTTGTGTTGTTGTATGTGTTTGTGTTGTCCAATGTGTGTTTTTGTTGTAGTGTGTATTTGTGTTGTCCAATCGATCTGTGTAGTTGTGCATTTGTGTTGCCCAGTGTGTCTGTTTGGTTGAGTGCATTTGTGTGGCAAATGTTTGTGTTGTTGAAGGAATTAGTGTCACTGAGTGCATTTGTGTTACGTAGCGAGTGCGAATGAGTCATGCAAATCGCCCGTGTTAAAGGGTGCTGTTGTGCCTGTAAATGCTAGTGTGGTGAACCTGAATTAAACTGTACGTTGGTGGCTCGAGACCGCGCTGTATGATTTTGCCGTGAGACAGTACCGTACAATTGTACAATGAGACAGTATCGTACAATTGTACAATGAGACAGTACTGTACAGTCGTGCAATGAGATAGCACTATGCCATAAGACAGTACTGTACAGTCGTGCATTGAGATAGCACTATGCCATGAGACAGTACTGTACAGTCGGGCAATGAGATAGCACTATGCCATGAGACAGTACTGTACAGATGTACCAAGAGACAGGTCATCACAGTGGTCTCACGTAACTGTGCTGTGCAGCAACTGTACGGAGAGACACTCGTGTGCGGGTTTGGACGACTGTTCGGACACCGTGTGGGGGTCGTGGGGAACAACGGCGTCCTCTTCTCCGAGTCAGCTCTCAAGGGTACCCACTTCATTCAGCTCTGCTGCCAGCGTAAAATCCCGCTCATTTTCCTCCAGAACATCACAGGTGGGTCTTAATTTCTGGTCAACGTCACTCGTGAGCGTCAATTTCTAACCAGAGTACGCCGGTCGTCGAAGATGATGGGCCTTGCTGTGTTGGTTCGGGAAATAAATGTTATGCGCCCAGCAAAGCATGTACTCAATGGGTGGTCACTAGTTTACCTTATCGTTTATTATGAAGTCAACTGTTCACAAGCAAATTATGTTGACCAAAGTTCTGTCATATTGTATTCTGTTGAACATAATGTTTAATTTCCTTCAGATTAAATTCATCCGTGATACAATGTTCAATATCCTATCTACGACACTGCCGCATATCAGCGCGGCTTACAATAATATTCTTGTATGAAATTATGATAGGGAAAGTAGAGGGATCAATCAATAACTATTTATTATGTAGTAGACTGAAAAGATAGTACAGAGATAACGCTAGTTCTGAAATTTGTTCCTAATGGCCGCATATGTGAACTAGCAGCAATAGTTTCCCGGAAACCCCGCAGAGAGGGTTAAAATTAAGCCTTAGGTACAGTTTCATTGTGTCTAAAATACAAGAAACTATGGTATCTCTGGTATTATGTACTGAGATAGTGGGAGTTTCCTGAAGTATACAGGGTTTAAATCAGCCCTATGTCCGAGGTACATGGAGTCCAAGGTGCAACAGGTTTCCTTGCTTGAAGACAATCCGCAGCGTGGCTGCACTTCCGTGTGACGTCCTGTGGGTGTCGAGCTTAAATCTATCACGGCCAAATTATTTTTGTGATAAGACTGTATTTTGTTGCTTCGTGCTAAAAACTAGCTGTAACTTCATGTATGTGTGTATGTCAGAAGACTCCGGTTAGCTGAAAAACTGTCTGCATCCTTCAAGTTTGAATGCATTAAGACTTCATTTACTTTTTTCCGAGCAACTGGCAGCATCCGTATGAAACAGGACTTATTGAACCTTTTGGTCGATGCAGGGTTAAAAATATGAAAGAAATATCACCCAGTCAAAAAATCGCACTCCGCATTGGCAGGCAGGCCGCGGGTAGCGAACCCGTCGCGGCGGCGCAAAGATGTCCATATGGGCGAGGTATCACCCGCGCCGACACGACTCGGACGTGCCAGCCTTGCCGTAAATTGCAGCTACGTGGGCCTGGTGGGGCTGCCCTGCTCAGCTGCTGCGCCGTTCGGTTCTAAATATATGGAGGCCGAGTGTATTTTGTCTGCCTTGAATTTGTGCCATCGTGTGCAGCGACAGGGAACGCTCGGCCTACTTATGAATTTCTGTGGCGATCTGTCCTGTCGCGGGCCTTCTACCGTGATCGCCCGAGATGCCGGATGCTATATTTGATTGGACCCTCACTCCATGATGCAGGCTTCATGGTGGGCCGAGACGCAGAGGCTGGAGGCATCGCCAAGAACGGCGCTAAGA
>VOMN01058804.1:0-28927 GCA_014899125.1 Orchestia grillus | reverse complement strand
AAACCTGTATCTGATGTAAATTACTTGTGGTAAATAAATGCTTCCAAATGTTTCCGTATAGCAATGTTACTTTTATGTTGTAGCACTATATTATACATATGTTAGAGCAATGGGTTTTTGTTATTTAAAAGCAACGTGCTATTTTTCTGCTACCGCTTTACAGAGAACGAAAGATTAGTTCATCTGTTGCTCAAATTAAACTTGAAAGAGAAGTGTGAGTCACTCGGTGTACTTCACAATTTCCCGTAGAAACCAATTCAGATAGGAGTGAGAGTACACCCAGTCTAACTTTATCGCCGCCTCATCCCGTCGATGATCAACTATGCGTCAGCGGTATCTGCTCTTGGGCGGTTAAAGTTGATGAGAATTATAGATAATTATCTAAGTCGAGGCAAAAAGTTAAAGAGGATGTCCGTCCAGGTCGCCGTACATTTCCATGGCCCTGTTGGGAGTCGCAGAGATACCCGCTTACACTGTTTCCGCTCCCATCACCTCCAAGGTTGGAAGGAAGAAGTTCGTCATAGGGGCTCTACTACTCACGTGCAGCTTGCAGCTCATAATTGTAGGATTCATGTTCTGGAGCATCCAAATCTGTGAGTATCGATATTAGTATCGCAGCATTCTCATATGCACGAGAGCTATGGCTGAATCTTTCGGGGTTAAATTTATATGTGCACAGCATGTTTATTAGCGGGACTCTATCAGGTTGTACGGAAAATTCTGTTCATTTTTTGAGTGATCATTTTCGGGCATCGTCGCACCAATTTAAGTTGTAAATGACAAATGCGTAGCCATCTAAATCACTAAAAAATATTTTTTCCTTTACATTTTGTAATAATTATTATAATCAATAACTATTATTAACCCAAATGTACAGTCCAAGTAAAGAACACGTAAAGCATATTTTTCCATACGAACTTCAAAACGGCAATGAAGAAACTTCAGCAGCAAGATCGCTCAAAAAAACTTATGGAAACGATGTGGTGAATGGAAAAACCCGGTAAAAGATGGTTTTCATGTTTCAAAAAGGTTGACTTCAGTCTGAAGGACGAACCAAGAAAAAGACGTTCGAAAGGACTTAATTCCAAGAAATTGCGCGCTGGATGAGAATGAGAACTTATGAGATTCCACAAAATTGACTTAATAACTACCATATTTCATTGAGATTAAATAATCAGTTGCATTCTTTCAACAGTCTGGCTGAACATACTGTTGCTGGCATTGAGCTACACATTGATCTGCAGCGTATTTCAGGTCAGATAAAGTTATGGAATTTACCTTAACGGAAAATAGCTTCTAATTGACATCTCAGGTGCTATTGCTTTTAAAAATTCTGATTTCTAGTTCGTGTTTCTTAAGCAGACGAAGTTTCAGTAGAAACTGCTAATTAATGATGTTTTACATGAGCTCGCGGTGATAATTTTCTTGAATGGAATAGCCTTTGACAGAAATTCAAACATATTTTCTCCACATTGCATTCAGTTTACCACCACTCGTAGAATAATAGTTAACCGGACTGTTTTACGAAGCGTTTTACGGTGAAGTCAACTGAAAATTTCAATTTGAGATTTGTTAAGTTACATTTGTGGTTCCAAACAATTGATCTTCCTCCATAAGCCTCAAGTTTACTCCATGAGTCTCTTAAAATTAAAAACGAGTCAGAAAATGACACGGCTTCGTTTGGACAGCGTTGTGGAGACCAGATTTATCATCAGTTCGGAAACTCATTCGAAAGCGCAAAAGAACAGGAACACGAATCCAAGAAAGCAAGCAAAATAGGAATTGACTTACAAAGTAGAAGTTAATCAAATCTTTGTGAACTAAAACAATCATATTTAATATATTTTTGGTTCCTTTTACTTCAGACGGCCGTTTTAATTAGCTCCGGCAAGAATTTTTTTTCTAAGCTTTTGCATACAATTTAAGTGAATGACGCAAGATGTGCCAAGGCTCCAAGTTCTACATCGTAATTCATCCCGTAAATTTTCTCCGACCCTTGAGTCTAGAGACAGTGGTCGATATTTCAAATGCCAGGGATCGATTTATCCCGTTGTCCTAGCCTGCATTCCACCACCCTTTTATATTTCAAGAGTATTGGACCTGTCAGGTCCCTTATGTTTCATAGAGCGAAAGAAAAGAAAGTAAAGATTGTTTATTGGGAAATAAGTCCCATACAACGCAGGTTGCATTTCGATTCTCTAATAAATCAATCAGTACAACTAAAATTTCAAAATTGTACGAATCAGAATGGGACTTCACGATACAATTTCTAAATCGCTCGTCAGTCGCTCAGCGTGATGAGGTGATATTAGCTGTCCAACATTTTAATCAGAATGGAAATTAATTGAAAACTTTATGGCATGCCATACAAACAAAAATAACACTTGTGAGAAGAAGTCTGCTCGCATAAATGAAACGTAAAATTGAACAAGTTGGGAATCGAACATATTTATACTTGTGTAATTATAGTTAGTTCAAAATGCTCTCTTTATAATCAATAACTTTTATTAAATGTTTTCATACATTCAAATATTTACTGCCATAAGTAATGGATCTCGTTTCTGAAATATTTCCATGATCGGATTGCCCAGATTACATATTTACATTGCTGTCAACTTTATAACTTCCTCACCCCCCAGGGTGGATATGATAATTCATAGGCAATAGGGTTAAGTTTGTTTATACGACGCTGCGGGGACTCGCTTCTCTAGGGGACACTATTAGGGGACCTCAGCTTTAGCTAGGCCTTCAGGACTTCAATCTTTCCTACCCACTTTGTTTCTTTCCATTTTCGTGCTTTCTTTCTTCGCTGGTTATTCTTTCACTTTCCTTTCTCTTCCATCTTAACGTGCTGTTTCTTTGCGCAGGGAATCTTGGGTGGGAACACGTTTTCATAGATTCCACGTTTTCTCAAGTCCATACTAAATGGTTCTTTCTTTTCGTTCTGTTTGGATCACATTTCATGGGGTTAGTTAGCTTTAAACAAACTAATAATTATAATAATGATTCTAGCTTCCTCACTTACGATGTATTGTCTAATTTAACTTTTGTGTTCAATTAATTTATAATCTCGTATATTACAGGATTGCTATCAGTAGACCAGGTAGGCTTAGAATTCATTAATTGGCGAACAAATTGTCATACAAATTGAAGGTTTATTGAATATTTTTTAACTGACTTTGCATATTCAAATTCCGTTGTCAACTACTCTCATAAATACGTCACATAATTTTAAATTTAATTAAATGCAAAAAGGCTGACGAAAAAGACACTACAATTTATTTGATCTCCAGCGATGATAAGTTTTTAGAATCCTGGAGTGTGAGCATGAAATCCAAGTGTAGTGATTTTAGACCAATTGTTTTTCACATTCAGTAGCGTCTTTGGTGAGACTATTCGGAAGTTTCCCTGAGTGTCTTTTAGTGACGATATATAGAGCGTTGGGTACATGCTGTAGATATGCAGATACTGACGAAAATTCAACTCGCATGCTGAAAAAAGACTCGCATGCTTTCCTGTAGAGGAGCGTAGATTCAGAATCGTAGATCAACCCGAAATCATAAGTTGTGCCGCACCATAAATCTTTTTACAAATTCAAATATATCATGCGTTCAAAGCGCATTCCTTTGATCTATTTCCGAGCGAGAAAAGCTTTTTATGACAAAAATCATCCAACCTCTTGATACGTATTATTGCAGAAATTACGGCTCCAAAAATCGAGTCTGATATGTGCACTGTTGCCCCGTGTCCATCAGGTAAATCTCACGTTCTGCTCTGAGTTGTACCCGACGACCTTGCGTAGCATGGGCACTAGCTTGGCCTGCCTGATGTCAAGCGTCGGCTTCAACATCCCTCCTCTACTTAATATTGTTTTGGTGAGTAGAAACAGGATTTTCCTTCAGAACTGTGAAAGCTCACGAGCTACCTAACCTTCATCCGAGATGGTAGTCCGATCAGCAGCCGAGCGCAAGCGTACCTGCCAATGTTGAACACAAGAAGCAATCGCGTATTTACTGAGCAAAAGTTTACTTCAACATTTTGATAATGTATTTGTGTCCTAAAAATGTGTTTATGCAAGCTAATTTTACACATGTCTGAAGCTCCGCATAAATTAGTGCTACTTCGTTGACAAAAAAATGAGTACAGGATACAATCAGACTGCACGACAGAAGGAAAAGGTTTTCGCTATTATGTTTGCGTTTAAGTTGAGAGCTGGTTTTATATCACAAATTATGGTTGAGAATAATGTAGTATAATTTATAATACCTTTTGCAATGGTGATGCGGTATAATGGAACTATGAATAAAAGCAAGTGTGTTGGTAAAGACTAGAGAATTCGAGCGGTGTGCCTCTCATTCGATGCCATAGTTGGTATGCTTTAGGAGAATTTCTGTATAAAAGTGTCTCGCTTGATGGGCAGCCTAAGTAGATTTTGTGTAGTCGCAATTTTGACAAAAAGATTTTCGGTAAATATTTCAGCAATATGGCAGAAACAAACTGTTACATAAAGAGCCAAGTACTAAAATTTAGTTGTATTTTTGGCCAATTTGTTTATTGTGGTAGTATGTTGAAGTGTACTTGATCAAAAAAAATTCACTAGTTTGTAATATCAGGATAAATTTGTAATATGTGTATGAGACGGCTTGCGATGACGCATTCATCTAAGCTAATTTAGATTTAGTTAATTAATGTCAAAAAGCACAGTACTGTATGAGTACTTACGCTGATACCAGGCGCACCATGAAAGTTATTGATGTCGTCATAAAAAAGTACCTTTATTAATTCCAACACGTTTTACCGTTGGGTTTTCAATGCCTTACAACTACTGACGCCTGTGCGATGCGAGGAATGTGTGGTTTAAGCTTCTTTTTCCAAGGGAAGTACTCCGTGATTACGCGAAAATCAGTGCCTGGACCTGGAATCGAATATTATAGAAGGACCTAGAGCATGGTCATTTTTCGAAGCGCTAGAAACAAAGGTGGAAACTAGAGTTACTGTCGATACAGAAGCAGGTTTAAGTGGTTCGACATCACAACGAGCTTACCTGGGCTTGTGAGATAATCTAAATCATTACCAATAACTTTACGACAACTGTGACGCAAGGTAAACAGTTCTAGACCTCCTACCCAAACGACGCAAGAATGCGTCCGAGAGAGAAGTTGAATGGCGAGTAAACATATCAAAATTGATGTGCGAAAAATATGAACCGAAGCGGTGAGAAACTGCTTAGATGACTGGGATGAATGTTGCATGTTTGTGGGCTCCATGGCGCACTGGTTAGAGTGATAACTTCGGAGCTAGGAAGTTAGGGTTCGCTTCCGGGCTCAGGCACTGATTTTCGCGTAACCACGGAGTACTTCCCTTAGAAAGGAAGCTTTAGCCACACATTCCTCACATCCTTCACGCGTTAGTAGTTGTAAGGCATTGAAAACCCAACGGTAAAATGTGTTGAAATTAATAAAGGTACTTTTTTAGACCCCCTCAAATACTCTAGTCCCAACGAGACTCTAGGTCCTTCATTAGACCCGGTCAGATACTCTAGTCCCAATTAGACTCTAGTCCTTCTTCAGACCCTCTTAGCTGTTCAAATCACAATCCTCACCGCTTCTATGATGGCTAGACTTACTGACATAGGTGGCACACGCTTGTATGATGGCTGGAGTTGCTGACGTTGGTGGCACACGCTTGTAAGGTGGCTAGAGTTGCTGACATTGGTGGCACGCGCTTGTATGGTGGCTAGAGTTGCTGACAGGTGACACACGCTTGTATGGTAGATTTTTCTAACCGAACCACCTTTATGAAATTTATGCGTATCTCTGAAATTTAAATAATTATATGTATTTGAGCCACAAATGACTAAGTGTATGTGAAAGAAATTAAAAATTGTCAATATTCAAGTTATGATACTCAATGGGTTAGCACATACAATACAAATGTAAGTGTAGAACTTGGCGAGGTATGTTGAATGATATGTGTTTTGATATATTTATTTCCTCATTTATGGAAGTTATTAGTACAAGGCTGATCTCTTACGTCGTCCATGCTGTAACGTAATAGAAGAATCACAATGATGACAGAATTTGCACGACCTAATTGATTTTATGGAACATTCCAAAAATGACTGATCAATGAATATTATTAAATACTTCGAATGTATAATAGAATTCATTCCCTAAAATGAATCTAATCAATACCTTCAAAACGACGCCTCCTTTCTTTCGAATAATTTCATTTCGTCTCTGTCACATTTTTCATGCAAAACTGTATTTTTCAATCTATATTGCTGGAAATGAAATTTTATGTTTTTTATGTGCATCTTTATCACTCGCAACGCATAAAATGTTTGGTTTTGTACGAGCATTAACTTTTACAAAATGAGAAAGAATTATGAACGAAAAGTTCTCGCATTATTTTATAGCTTCATTAACTGTTTGGAAACCATTTTTTTTACAACGGGAAATATAAATTTTCTCACTTGATTTGCAATTTTCTGAGTGGGACTTAGATTCGCAATCTTTTTACATTCATGTTCTCATTGAAAAGAAGACTTTTATCTTTTTGTTTCATCTTTTTTCATGTCGCAATTGTCACATAGAAAGGAAGGAATCATTTTTACACAGATTTGAATTATCGATATTCAGGGGCAAATAACACGGAAGGCCGAGGTACAGTAGATGAATCCATGGAGCACAGGATTGTGAGTTGCCTTGCCCTTTGCAATGTAGCAATTAAAACACCCGACATCAAGACCTCTAACTCGAATAATTTCTTCCGGCTAAAATTTGAAAAATTACATCAATGACAAAACTTTGTTTATCCCTTTAGTTAAAAAAAGGGATCCAATACCTAAGTATTTTTTATTTAAGTGATCTGTAAAATTCTCTTTCTTAAAATAAATTTTCTTAAAATTGCTTTTACACAAATCAAGAATTTTCTCGCAATACTTCCAGCGTAACCAATTGAAAGTGAAAAACAAGTAAATTATAAATTTGAGCAGGCCGTTTGGGTAAAGGTAGTAATTTTAAAATGACAACTTTTGTCATAGCATCAAAGCGTAAATAAGCAAAATGGATGTTGATTTCTGCTAAACCCAATATGGAAATAGTAGACTGTCATTCACAAGGGAAATGCATCAGTTAAATCAGTAAAAATGTTCCACCAGTTTAGCCGGTACATTTTTACGTGTACAACCTGTATAACTAGTATATAAGTAGAACCTGTTTAGCTAGCCAATGTGTAAGTACAATCTGTTCAGCTAGCTAGTGTGTAAGTACAACCTGCTTAGCTAGCTAGTGTGTAAGTACAACCTGTTTAGCTAGCTAGAGTGTAAGTACAACCGGCTTAGCTGGCTAGTGTGCAAGTTCAACCTGTTAAGCTTGCTAGTGTCTAAGTACAACCTGTTTAGCTAGCTAGTGTGGAAGTTCAACTTGTTTAGCAAGCTAGTGTCTATGTACAACCTGTTTAGCTAGCTAGCGTGTAAGTACAATCTTTTTAGTTAGCTAGTGTGTAAGTACAAAATGTTTAGCTAGCTAGTGTGTAAGTTCAAACTGCTTAGCTAGGGCTTAAGTAGTAGGTACAACCTGTTTAGCTAGTGTGTAAGTAGTAAGTACAACTCGTTTAGTTAGAGTGTAAGTAGTAAGTACAACTTGTTTAGTGTAGCTAGTGTGTAAGTAGTAAATACAACCAATTTAGCTAGTGTGTAAGTAGTTAGTACAACTTGTTTAGTTTGGCTAGTGTGTCTGTAGTAAATAGAACCTGTTTAGCGCGTGTGTAAGTAGTAAATAGAACCTGTTTAGTGCGTGTGGAAGTAGTAAATACAACCTTTTTAGCTCGTGAGGGAGTAGTAAATACAACCTGTTTAGCTTGTGGGGAAGCAGTAAATACAACCTGTTTAGCTCGCGTGGAAGTAGTAAATACAACCTGTTTAGCTCGTGAGGAAGTAGTAAATACAACCTGTTTAGCTTGTGTGGAAGTAGTAAATACAACCTGTTTAGCTCGTGGGGAAGTAGTAAATACTATTTATTTAGCTTGTGGGGAAGTAGTAAATACAACCTGTTTAGCTCGTGTGGAAGTAGTAAATACAGCCTGTTTAGCTCGTGGGAAAGAAAATGTACCAGTTGAACTGGAACATTTGGTAATCGAGAGCGTCACTTAAACGGCCACGCTGCAGCTGCGACTCATCCTCAAGTGAAAGCGTGTCCAGCCCGCAGACATGCCGTGGTTGCCCAAAGCCATCTACGCGACGCTGGCTGGGCTCGCTGCGATCCTCATCCTCCTGCTGCCGGAGACCAACAACAAGCCGCTGCTTCAGTCCATCAACGGGCATCAGGACGGTTCAATTTCTGATAAATGACCTGACATTGGCATCCAAATAAGAAAAACCAAGAATCTTACTCTAAAGTACACATATTTTAGTGCTAGAGTTGAGTTGATGATAGCGTTTCATTTTGTGTCAAGATTACCGCCGACATTTTTATGTTGCTTTCAAATATAGTGTGAAATCACCAAGGTATTATTAGTGCTACCAGTGAATTTATCCAAAATATTCAAAAAACAAATTTGAGATAAAACTGACTTTTTTTATTCAAGTTGATGTGAAATGCACTTTTAAAGCGTATGGGTCATGAATTTTGTTTTACGTTTGAATTTACTTGTTTTTTAAGTATTGTTTACAGTGGTTGTCATAGTCATCTATATTATAATACTTATCACTGAAAAACCTTTCTAATGTGGCATTTTGAAACTATGGTACAATGTATCTTTACAATATTATTCGCTGTTTCGCTGATTCATTTCAAGAAACATTCACTGTTGTGGGAGCTACTTGTGTCTTGAATCCATTTGCTGAAAAAAATGATTAAGGCCTTTTGATTTTCATAAATTTATTATTTGAATTAGAATGATTTCAGAAGAATAAAATTGGTGCCCAAATAAAACGCGCAGTGCTCGGAAAATTTAATTTCTTCTTAGTGAACGGCTGCTCTAGAGAGACGAACTCGTTTCGAAAACTGTCTTCACTTCTCAATGTATTGTGAGATCTAGAGCTGAATTACTCAGTACGTAATAATGATGTGAGATCTAGAACTTAATTACTCAGTACGTAATAATGATATGAGATCTAGAACTAAATTACTCAGTACGTAATAATGATGTGAGGTCAAGAACTTAATTACTCAGTACTTAATAATAATACTCTATGATGAATTTTTAACTTAGAGTTTACAGTAATGGAGTGGTACCCAAACTGGGGGTGAATTATCCCCCTGGGGGTATTTCAACTGCTTTTTGGGAGTAATGGACGGGTAATCTAAAAAGTTGAGCACTGTGAATCTTCAAGAAAATATGGAGGGACCTGGTATTGTAATGATTTCTAACTTATTTTACAATATAGAGGGGCCCAAAAGCCATTTACCATTCTAAACATTTATTACACAAAACTATAAAAGATACGAAATTCTAATAAATTGCCAATGAAAGAAAAATACTGGGAGTTTTTATTTAAACATAATTTCCTTCAAATATTTTCCATCGTTATCCAGGCACGAACGAACTCTTCGCTGTGTATTTTGTGTCACGCTTTTCAGAATATCTGGTGAAATGTTGGTATTATCTTCAATTATATTCTGTTTTAGTTCTTGTAGCGAGTTTGGAATATTTACAAAAAATTTGTCCTTTAAATATCCCCCCCCCAAAAAAAAATCTGGACGAACAAAATCCGCCAATCGAAATGGCCGAGGAATGTCACCAAATCGTGAAATTCTTCGCTGGGAGATGACTTCGGTCTTCCAGTTCGACCTTCGTCAGTAACCAATTCCGTAGGTATAAATTTTGCAACCAAAGCAGGAGTACAGAACATATGTAGATCTGTTAGTCTTATCAGTGTCAGTGCATATCAAAAACACCTTAGCATTCGTCTCTCAATCGTAGTTTACTAGGACTTTATATCAATTGCAGGTTTTAATCCATGGTGTACTGGTTAACGTAATGGCCTCACAGCCGAAAGGACCAGGGTTCGGGCCTCGGCTCTGTTGAGGTTTTTCACGGAACTGCGGAGTACACCCCTTGGAAACGGAAGTTTAACACGTTGACTCCAATTCTCCACACAGGTAAAATTACATACCGACAAATATCTCTGCTGATAATTTAAAAATGAAGGATTTTGGATTCACAAACTTGGATACTCAATTAATTTTTTTTCTAGTCAGAATTAGCTTATTCGATTGATGAACACAAATTTGAAGAAAACTCAAAAATTTGTATTTATACATGATAGTGCTTTGGTTACGTTAGGTTAGATTAGATGATCGCGTGTACCATATATGACCCACTTCGGAGTCAACGTGTTGAACCACACATTCCTCACATCCCCCACCCACCAGTAGTTGTAAGGCATTTAAAGCCCAACGGTAAAACGTGTTGGAACTAATTAAGGTTCTTTTTTATGTAATAAATATTTAAAATTGTAAAGTGACACTCGGGCCTCCCTCTACATGTACGTATATCGAAAATCAACATAGAATAATTAAATAATAAATTAAATCAAACAACGATATCTGTTCAAATACCATACATCAAAGAAATATATCTAGAGTTTTAATTTAAGCATCCACGTTGACAACATTTCCAGATAACGGTAACTGGGTAACCCGCTGGAAAAGTTGGGAAACTACTGCAGTATTGTATGGCATTACTGCTTCGTACTGTTAACCCAATCAAGGGCTCGAATAATTGCTTTTATTTCGATCTAACGTTGATAAAAAAATTAGATTATTAGGTAGTTTAACACTTTGCCTCCGAAGTGGGTCCTATATGGTACACGCAATCATCTAACCTAGCCTAACGTAACCTAAGCACTATCATGTATAAATACAAATTTTCAAGTTTTCGTCAAATTTGTGTTCATCAATCGAATAAGCTAGTTCTGATTAGAAAAAAAATTAATAAAGTAACCAAATTTGTAAAACTAAAATCCTTCATTTTTAAATTCACAGTTGAGATATTTGTCGGCATTTTATTTTACCTGCTCGGAGAATCGTAGTCAAAGTGTTAAAGCTCCCTAGCCAAATGAAATTTGATCAGCAAGGAGAGAAAGGAAGGGATCTTTTAGTATGGACCGTAGAAAACATTGAATCTATGCACAGGTCTGCCCACACAGGATTCGCGGTGGATAGAAACAGATAGTTGAAGAAAAAGGGAAAGAAGCAAAGTGGGCACGAAAGATAGAAGTCTCGAAGGCCTAGCTAGAGCTGAGGTAACCTAATGGGGACGCCAGCCGTCGTTGCATGGGATCGATTAACCTAACTTTAACCCTATTGCCTATCCTCTGTTCCCCGAGGGGATTTCTCATTCGATGTTAAACTGAGTTTTTAACTAGAAATCTGCTAAATGGTAGTAATAGTAGTGACAGCAGCGCTTCAGCAACTCAGACTATCTCGTACCGAAAGAGAAGAGACCATTTAGTAGGGACTTAAAAGAAAGGGGAATTTATGCACAAGTTGTGTTCCCATACAAGATCCTTTCCGCAGAGAAACAAAAATACAGAATCATCAGTGAAGAAGGCATGAAAATGGAAAGAAGCAAAGTGGGCACGAAAGATAGAAATTCCGAAGGCCTAACTAAAGCTGAGGTAACCAAACAATGCCCCCTGAGGATGCTAGCCCCCATAGCATGGAGGTAGACGAATTTAACTTACCAAATCCTATTGCCTATGGCCTATCCTATGCCCCCTGAGGGGAAATCCATAAATAATTCCCTGAATTACATTACATGATATGTTGATTTCACAAAGCAGTATAATATTGAGAACTAATTTTCACTAAACTGCAAACTTAGAAAAAACACACAGGCCATGGAAGTAAAAGCATCACAATTCACTGAAGATCGCAGTCAATATAACCACAAAAACTTTATTGTTGTGACGTGGTCCCTGAATAACCCTGAAAAAAGCGTACCAATAGACTCCACGTCTTGGGATGGCCAGAATATGGAATGGCCCTCCTTGTACCGTCTTGAGGAGGAGCTCTGTTCGTACAAACAAGTTAAGAATGGAGAGAAAGGTAAACGAGAGATAACTATGGAGGTGTGAAAACTGAAGGAAGAAGTGGGCACGAAAGACGGTAGTCCGAAGGCCCATCCATTGCTGAGGTAACCTTACACTGTCCCGCTGGGGTCACCAGTCCCCATAGTAGATAGACAAACCCAACTTCATCCTATTGCCTATCCTGTGCCCCATTCAGAGGTGTCCATCTAAAATCTGTTACAATTACAACCGCTAATTTTTGAAGCTTTGAAAATGAAATAAGGTAAGAGATGTTTTAATAATTGGATAATATCCATGAAAACTTTGAGTAAAATACTTACGCTGAAGTGCAGCGATGTCTAATTACCGATACACGAACATTAGTCGACACTGGAAACAGAGAACGTTGTAATGCTCACCAATGATTTTGTGAAGGAGCTTCGAAATGCGCTTTAAAATAGATACAATGCTTACTTTAACTTTTTTTTTATTAAACTCTCGGTGCATCTGCTGTGGGTAGAGGATATTGTTAAGCAGTATATGCAAGAAAGCTATTACTGGAAAATTATAAATATTATCCTTTAAGAACCGATATATCAGACACTATTTACAAAAATATTATCAGAAATACAATCCGAAGAACCTCTAGGAGATGAACGCATTCTCATAGCCAATCGCAGGTTGTTCCACGGGATTTAAAAAGAAAAGTCAGTAATTTTCAAGTTTATTGGCTGAAAAAACTACAGCAAACGTAATAAATATAATTTTTTAATCTGATCATCCGCCAATTTAAATATTTATGAAAGTTTAGTTATTTTTTCTATGACATCCTTCACTTTTCGAGTATTTTCAAGTTGCACTCGTAAAATTTATCATTTTTCCTGTTCGACTAATTGAATTACATAAATAACAAGAGGTACACTCGAAATTACAGAGTGGCGTGATGGGAGGAACATCTATCTAGAGACCGAGGCATTCAAAGACAGGTCTTTCGCTAGCCGTTTTCGAGTTCGTCACCCAGCAAATCTTCCAACCCATCAGCAATTCGGCCATCAGTATATTGGAAAGGAACTAAATCGCAATTCCTGCACTTGAAAAATTCACAATTCCTGTACGTAACACCTACAAACTTCACCAGGAAACTCATTTCCAGACGACGTGAGACTTCAAGATTGTTAGAAACCGATCTATAACGGGTGAGCACAGGGTAGAATATTAAAATTTACCATGTGAAATGGTTGTACGAGAGACTAATAAGAAAAAACGACATTCTCAAGACATTTACCACAAAGCAATGGCACCGGGAATGCATTGAGAAGATATGTGCGTTGTGGAGAGATTCCACACACTCTGACTGAAACGTTCATGCGTGAATGGGGTCACAAAGTACAGTGGAGTAAGAAGATATGTTTCAGTTTGCCAAAAAAATTCATCCGAAAATACGATTCAATTTTACTACAAACTCCGTTACAAATTGCTCTACAAAAATTTCCTTAGGCTTTAGTAAAAAATTCGGGTGTAAATCGTAACTCTAACAGACCGATTGTCACGGGAGCCTTCGAATGGCACCCGGCACCCTACGTAACACAAGCGACTCTTCGTTTCAGTCGAGCCGTACTAGCTTTCCATCCAGTCCGCCTGGCCGGTTGCAAGCATAGACCCACACGAATGTCACGTTCAGTAGATCAAGTCAGAAAAGTAGTCCACTGAACATGAAATTGCGTCAGTACAGTCTTAGATGAGCTACACAATGTAGCACGTAATTCCTTCACAGGTGGGACTAATCTTTAAATACAATGAAGTTGCATTCGACCTTGATACAACAGTACCTGAAGCTCAAATTTTCAGCGGGCACGAAAAGCAAAAAAAAAACAATCAATTTTTGCGCAATTTTTAGCAATGAAGAAACACCGATCTAAGATGTACAAACTTTGCATAAAGCATAATTTTGGCAAAAATTTATCGCATCAGTGCTTTCTAGAAACTACTCGCATCATAAAACTTCGGGAAACATGCGATATTCTGGTCTACGGCGCTGATATAGACAATGCCCGGGTTGAAGTGAACAACACTTATTACCTACTATTTAGTTACACGTACGTGGAGAAGGTCAAACAACGGCAAGGGAGTATTGACGGACAAGGCAATAAGCTACAACAAGTACAGATAATTTTATCACTATTATAGAAGAGTTGGCAATATCGGTGCAGCCCAGGATTACGCAGCTATCAAAAGAACACCTGACCTCAGAGTAAAACGCTGTAGGAACTTGAGGCAATCTACTGCTAGCCACGATCCAGGCCAGCCGCACCCTCGGAGACGAGCTTCTCTACACTTCGCTGAAAACCATTTCCCGTCACAATTTCAACAAATGAGCTGTAAGGAATTCAAAATACGACTTTGCTATTCCTTTTCCTATAGTGTAATTGGTTTCCAACTAAAAAGTGGATATGCATGCAGTTATTAAATATTGTTGCTCTAGTCGATACCATCAAAATAATCCACGGTATCCTCAGAGCGAGAAGCGATGGTTTGCAGCACGGACGTGCTATTGCGTTAGATTCATATTGTAAAATAGTAGTTAACGTTAACCTACAGGCTGCAAAGGACTTGCAGAAAGCAAATGCTGAAGTTTAACGAGTGCCAATCTTGCCTTAAAGAATGTAAATCAGCTGATAGTTCCTTAAAGATTTATTCGTTTTTATTTTAAGCATAATTATTAACTTGGTGAGCTCATGATACGGACAGAAAACTGAGGAAGTGGCAAGAATTTGGAAGGAATTCATGGCACGGACGAAATATAGCGATAATAATTATATATTCAGGGACGAGCGACAATAATTATATATTCAGGGACGGCACAGGCCTCTGAAGCATCTTGACCTCAAAATCACGCACGCCAGGGCTTGCTGGAACCGTGTTACTGGGTGTTCGTTGAAAAATGTGCTTCAAGTTTTAGGTTGAGTTGTGTATTCTCAGCGCAGTGTGGTATAAAGAACCATCATTGCACAACAGTTGTAACGAAGTACTACACTTCGCAGTTGTTCTCACAACCTCGTCACAACTCACATACGGAAGCGTCAGTCGAACAGCGCGCACTCAGCAACACTACAATCCGTCCGGGGATGTCATATACAGCAGGGTGAAGCACACCACTAGTCGAACTTTAACTATTAGATCGAACAAAAGGCGTTTCTTTTTATAGTTACTTTACCCTAGTGAAGGCAAGGGAGGGAAGAAGGGGCACGAGAGAATAAGTCTATCATATTAAGAGAGAAAAACTTCTATCATATTAGGAGTGAACAATCATAGACTCCTTTGTCGTAAACGCGATTAAAAACAGTGCAAGTTCCATTCAACTTCATCCAGCCTAAATACAACCTCAGTTCTAAAATTCGTGGCACTGTAACTTCATGAATTTTCGAACATTTTGAGGGAACAAGAACACGGGTTCCTCACAACGCTGGAGGAGAGAAGGGGGCTAGATAAATCAAACTGGGACAGGACTCCGCAATACAGAGATACGTAAGCGGACGATAAGAATGACAATTCTAAAGAAGGAACGAGGTAAGAAGCAGAACTGGCTATAAGTTCACATTTCTGAACCCCATACGGAAGTTGACGAAATGATCACACATTGCTATCGCTAACACGTATGGACCTAGGCAAACATACTATACTGAGCATGCTGAAATATTCTACACATGCGCTGTTTTTCCAACACCAGAACAATAAGTTGATTAGCAAACACGCGTAAATAATTTATCATTCAAAAGCGTCTAATTCATTTAACAAGAGCACCATTGAGACAAAGCGAATTCATGAACTATCATTTAAAATTATCTAAAACATGGCTAGGCTATACTTGTAACAAGAGAAATTTATTTTATATTAGGAATAATAATTCCTCACTAATCTTAAACCAAGTAATAATATCGAATTAAACATATGAAAAGGGATAAAATTTCATTCAGCAAATATAATCTCAATACATACAAGCGCGAGCGAATAAAATAGTTTCAATCCTTACACAACGTTAAATAAGATTTGCGTGAAGAAGCGTAGCAGCAGCAGGGATTGTGCGCAGTAAAATTGGTGCGCTGAGGCTCGTGGCAAGAGGAGGAGGCGGGACGTGATGCTTACCATCCGGCTCATGTAAGGTGAGACAGAATAAACGCAAAATTCCGTCCTTTCCGATTGTTTGATACAGCGACACAAAAGCATATATAATTCAGTACTGCTCATGAGAGTAATTTATACCCGTTCTGATTTGCAAAATTAACAGTGTAATTTAGTACATGAACTGAATTAGACAAAAATGTCCCTTCAGTCCTTTGAAAATGTCCGTCCTTCCTGCCTCGCCGTGTGCTAAGAGCAGAGTCTCACATTCCTGCCTCGGCAAGTGCTTGATATCTTCATAACTTATTTGTTAATCCAGGATAATTTTACTCGAATTTGTTTAACTTAGAAAGGAAGAGCAACCACATCATTTAGAGCTTGTAAAGCCACTCGTCCTTTCACTCTTCAATAAAATTCGCCCATTGGACCGAATAAATACTGGGGAATGTAAGCAACTTGCTATTCAAGTAAAACTTACCTCTTCATATCTCTTAGTCTATGATTACTAAACTACTTACCGGTATTTTTATTTTATTTCTTAGTTTTACTCTTTTTATTACAGTAATTACCACATGAGTCGCTAAAATTTAGTGGCCTAAACTTCGCCATTTCTGTGAAGACATTTTATTTTAGATACTATCATCACAAGGCTTCTTCAACCATCAACAGCGGTAGCTATGGGGTCACTCATGAGATTTATGCAAAATTAGCCTTTTCTTCAACGGCAAATTTATCTATAGTTAGAACTCTGCAAACTGTTAATGAAATGCCACTCCACAATGTAAATTTGAGCGCTTGGCCATCGAAGAAAAAACTACACTGAAGGAAAACTCGCTTGAATGTCTCATAAGCTTCGGTTACTCTATCATAATTACATTAAAAATCTGAAGTAATTTTCTTCATGCTTCTTGAATAAGCATTTCGTTCCATTGGAACTAACGATTAAGTGTTTCTGTTGTGGCCTATTTACCTTAAAAGGCCTTGGCAGACTGTTGTGTTTACGATGACACGAGTTATTCAAAATTTTATGGTTTGGTAGAGCTGTAGTGTAGAGAGATTTGAGAACCGCAACAGTACGAGCGACCTCCTATGATCCTTGGGCAATTCACAGAAATTTATTTTGAAATTTGGTTTCGTAAGAGTCAAGTTTGAGGAGATTTTTGGTACACATTATTCTAGAGAAAAAATGAAACTCAACTCCTGTCTATTATACATTAAGTTAAGCCTAGCACGCCGATGTTAGCTCGAAGAAAATGCAAAGGAAATCGAGAAGTGGGTTTACCCTGGGTTTACAAATAACAGCAAAATACAGTGTTAGCTCGTTAATACCAGCACGTCACTCTCAAAGTTAGTGAGGCCACAAACATGTGAATTCTATTTCGCCAAAATCATTCATAATAAATAGCATGATGTTTGACCACCTACAATAATAATTGGAGAAGTCAGTTTGTTTGTCCATCAGTTCATTATTCGATCTTATCCCTATCGTATGAAGGCCCACGAATTGTTCATTTTTGGTATCAGAGTGACCACACAGTAACGTGGAGTCCGTTTATTCGGACTACCGGTCGCCTCCAATCACAGTAGTGGGATGGTTGGGCTACGTTACGTTAGCGTATGCCCGTGAGGTACGAACGAATGAAGCTCGTCGACCCAACGCAGGAACTGGCATCTATGTACTTTGGAAGAGCAACTTTTAGACTACTAGTTAATGAATTTACCTTTCAGTTCAGTTCAATATTTTGCATACATTGCCAGTAATGTTCTGAAAAAGAAATAGACCTCTCAGTAACGGTCGAAAACAATGAGCTTGCAATTGGTAAATCTGGGTCTCTTTAAATTTTCAATTCACAATGCATGAAATATGCTTCTAACTAAGCGAAGCTGGGGGTGATTACATCGCTTCGTACTGACAACAGAACTAATGCTTGTAGAGTTTGAAAACATCGTATTAACTCGCAAACTTGACCAAACTAGAACTCAGGAACTAACTGTATTATTAGTGACTCCTCAAAGAGCAAAGTGCAAGACAATGGCTAAGTGCGTGAGATAAATAAAATGGGTAAATATTTTACCTCAAATACGATGAATGAGCTCACTTTTTACAAAAAGAAGTGTTATTATGAATCAGTAAAACATGACTCAACAGGAATTCTCCTTTCACAGTTCATGTTCCGAATTTATGAAGATTTAGTAATATTCTAATATACACAAAATTAAGTAAAAATGAACTAAGGTCTAACTTAAAATAAAATGGTATAATGCAAGAGCACAGGAAGATCAGGACTCTCAGGATGGAGTGTTGCGAGCTGAGTAATAGGTGGGCGCCGGTATACGCGACCCCATGCCATCTCTGCGGGGGGTCAGCTTCGGGGCAGGCCGATCGCAAGGAATTTGAGGTCGCACTATTTTCTTAGGAGAATTGGTGAGCGAGTGAGCATTGCGTACCCACGAGCAGCTAAAGTCGTCTGCTAGTTGTGGAGGAGGTTCTTTGCCTTCCTCCGCGAAATGATCCAACACTTTAACTCTGTAGCTGTTCACAAGGTTTTCTAGCTGTTGTAACATTTCAACGCTAGGCTTAGACGTGACATCGTTTAGACCAGTCACTTGTTGCTGCAAGAAGTTTGGTAAATGGGGGAGTTGCGTAGGGGAGGCAAGATTGGAATTGGGAGCTGAAGTCTTGGGTGAGCGAGTTTGAGGAGTAACTGGGGCTGAGTGACCAAAGTTGCGTCGAGCAGGACCAGGAGAAGCGGACGCGGACCGAACACCCCGAGGAGAAGCGGGAGGTCGGTACATATCCGAATTAACTGCCGTGTGTCCTCTGCTGGACCTACCATTCCAAGTGCCTTGGTTGCGTGCTGAGAATTCTACTGCTCGCTTAGACGGGCGACTGGCAGATAACGATTTGCGTGCTGGAACATTTCGATTCAAAGACTGGAAGCCATTCTCGCTGTTGGTACTACGGCTTCTGCCTATGGGGTAACCTCCAGATAGATCGGCACAACTTCCACGCCTCTTAGGCTCTTCGTTCTTTGCATTTGAGCTAGAATTCCATGCGGGGCGACAATTCTCTGAGGTTTTCTTTTTCTTAGCGGCAGCATTTCTAGCAGCAACATTGGCAGGGGAATTTTTGGATCGAGGAGGTGCCTGGGGAGCGAGAGACCGTGAGTTCGAGGAAAAGCTACGCAGATCACTGGGGCTCCGAGGAGGAGTCGATGCCACGCCAAAGTCATCCGCCGATACAGTGGACCCTTCGGAAGACGTGTGCGTCATTGACGACTCTGGACGCTCTGCAGCACAAAACACGCGTCAGGCAAGAATTCTTCAGCGTAAACATATCTTTCATATGCTCACAAATAAATGTACGCATATAGCACACATAAAACGATTTGAAAATACATGGCATCGATTTGGTTCAAATATAGCGGAACTGCAAAAAACTAAAAATATATGAAATAATAGACATTAGGAGTATTTTTAGAGAATTACGTTAAGTAATTTAATTGTTGTATTGTCAGAGATTGCAAGTCATGGTGTCTTTCAAAATTACCAATAATCATAAACTAGAGACCGAAAGTAGAATTTTAAGATAAGTTGCTACAGTGCTTTTCTTTTGCTGCTGAAATGTATATGATGATGTGCTACGTATTCAAGCGCTATTTATGAACATTTGTTTACCTTATTTATCCGAAATTACCAAGTTCGTAGTATACATCACTACTATATTACCTGCGAGTTCAATATCGAAAATATTTATGTCCGACAACTAGGAATAATTAAATTCAATATTAAAACCATGAAAGTATTTTTGAAATATTTAGACAATATCTTTTGGAAATTCTTCTGACCGAAGGGAAGAAGTCTTATTTTTTCAGGAACTTTTGATAAATAAAATATGCAACTCCAAAGCAGAAAACCCTGTTGGAAACAGGAATTTCCCTGGTAGATAGTGTTCTCGCAAAACTATGTAGGACAAAAGTAAAGTAATGAAAACATGTTTACGAAATTCGCTATTGATATAACGTAACGGTTAATATCCCACACGTACACACACACAACCCACCAAGGCCACTATGAGTATTTACGCAATGCGAGACACAACACAAATTACTTCGACCGTCAGTGTCTAAGCACCAAAAACAACACCACAGAACTCACAATGACCGCTTTTCCCAAAGTGTAAGACCCATCACAGCACCATTTCCCTGTCTACCTTTTTTTGCGGGTGCATCTATAATTTTCTACAACATTCGCCTCCCAAGTATTTTTATCAATTATTTTGTAAATATGCCGATGGTGCGATCAAAAAGTTAGACTGGGCTACTCAGGTGGCCCACTACGGAATACAAAACTCTAGCACCACGCTGCTCACCAAGGTCGCCATTCACGCCGCGAGAGTTGGGCTGGCGGCGTGAGCGAGGAGATGGTCGAGGGGCTCCCTGGCTACGGTAGCCCTCGTCGCTCACTTCAGAGGAGGAGTCGCACCAACCCTGTGGCTCTGGAGACTTCCCTCCTCCGTCTTCTGGCACGGCTAGAGTAGACTGAGGGACTGTCTTTCCAACAGGCCTGGTGACAATGAGCAATTTATTAAATAAAGTAGGATAAAAAATCCGTCAGGAATTTTTAGAAGCCTATGTTCAGCAGTACTGTGAATGCGCCAAAAATACGTTAAAGATATACGTAGTGATAAATTTGACTCAAACTAGGTAAATGCACGTTCCAAATATTACAAATATATACATGCGTGAGGTATCAACATCGCCAATTTCCTAGCAAAAATAAGTTCAAATGTTAAAAGAAATCACGAGAAATGTTAAACCAGGTAATGTTTTTTATATCATTCATGCATACTGACGCTGCCAAACCAAATATTAAGATTCTAAAAATCGAAAACCAGAAATTCCTCAAAATGTCTTCAGCTATAGAGGCTTTGGCCGAAGTACGCAGATAGAAAATTTTAGGCCGATAAAGATATTTTCACTTTTGGTTAGTATCAATATAGAAATACCGATGTTAACATAGCGACCAATAGTAATACATATACTTTAGCTATTATTTGTACTTGGAACGGTACGTCCCAGGACATGTACACTCCAACCAAAAATATCTCATCGTTAAACTGAGAATAACTGATGGTTTTCCAGACTTCATAGCAGTATCGGCGTTCACAGTACGTATAGTACAACTCCACTAAAACAGCATGAGGCAGTTGAAGTACCTACTCTTGAAGCTCCCGTGATAGTTCGGGATAAGATACTAGTATGCTATACAGATGAGGGCTCATACCCAGAACTGTCAGATTGGCTGTGCTATCGGATTTTCACGGAGTGCTTCGATGAGGAAAGGAAGCTTAAACCTCACCGCACTTAGGTGTCTTGTCATGAACTGTTAGTATTAATTGCAAGGTATTATAAACCCAACATGCATGTCAATCTTGTTGTAATTATTCTTTCATTTGACTGACCTGGTCACATTAGCAGGAGACTGCGAGCGCTGGCGCAGTGACTGCTGCGCACCCGAGTCCCTGCGAGGGGGTGCCGAGCTGCGGCGGCGTCCGGGGACCGGCGATCCTCCTTCTTCACATCTACAAAAAGACAAATAAATTCATATCGATTTTTGAATTCATATTAATAATGCTAATATTATTTATGATAAATTAGCCCTGTCTTTCTATCATCTAAAATAGCGATATCATGGCTTTTTATCAAGGCCTTTTCGGTTACGATCCTCACTACCTGTTGAATGTTGCGCGTCATGCATTTGATATTTTAGAGGTTGGAAGTTAACCCCTGTGCGTTTCAACTGATTTTGAAATTTTGTGCTATATCATTTATTCCTAATTTCAGTGACCCAAAACTGCGGTACTTGCTATTTACTTTCTCCAGGAAAATACTTAATACACCAGAGTCTGGATTATCTCATACTCAGAATCTTATACTATTCAGTAATTTGATTGGGAAAACTTGTCTTCAAAACATGAATTGTCACTAAATGACACCTCAACCTTAACAACAAGAAAAGCAGGGGCGGAAGTTCAACCAACTGTAAATAATTTAATTTTCTGAGTTTCTCACAAACCTTTCGTATGTGACAGAGGATAGCTGCCGATCGCTGTTAGGTGCAGATTTGAAGCCGATGTGTGAGCCCACTGCAACGCGGTGTCCTGAGTGCAAGAGTGGAAAATGTACGCAAAATTCTATTGGGTTTTCTATCTGAATAGGGTAATACTGAGTGAAAAATTACTAATTAAAAGTATTTGTGACAATGAAAAAGTTGTTACCTTGGTAGCTGCAGGTAATCCAACTGCTCTCGGTATTTTTACACCCATCGTAGCATTAATACACATTCTATGGAAAATGTGTATCACATAGAAAATGTTAGTGAACTGGAAAATAACAATGTTAAAGTATTAATTGGTTTAACCGCAAGATTGTTCAACTCATTAACTGATCTGCATAGCATGAGGTCTGCACATGGCGAATAAAGAAACTACTAACTGGATCGATACGGCCTCCAAGTTCATATCTGTGTTACGCAAATACCGAGATCGAAATTTCTTTCAATTTTTGTTCGCAAAATGATTTCGGGTGTGAGTAGCTTGGCCTCTTCATCGTTCAATTTGAACCCTTTAGACTTCATTATTTGGGGTGATGTGATCAAAAAAGTTGACAACCAACTCCACAACAACCTACACGGCTTTAAATTATAATCCACCCAGAAGACGCAATTAGAGAAAATTGATGAAGTCGTTGAAAAAACTGAACGTACTGAGAGAGGGAGTTAAAGTTTTCGCAATATAACACCTCTACATGCATATTGGTAAAAATTTTGGCAAAATTTTTTCGTACAACTTCAATGAAAATATTTAGGCTTCTCCATGAACTTGACGCACTTTATACGCTCATAATCATGTGACATGATTAATCAAATTAAAATCAAGATGATACCACATTTTTTATACATGCCCTCATGATTATTCGTGCGAGCTTGGAAAGCAATTCTGTTGATTTTTCATGTAAAGAAGTCCAACAGTGTCACAAAATCCTCATGAAACTAAAATTCATTAATATATTTACTATTGTTGCTGAGATGCATCAGGTAATCACTTAAATTTTACCCCTTAAACAATTTTGTTGGTAGGCGCGGTACAATAAAAAAAAATGACCCAAAAATTCAGAACAAACCTGATCTGCAGCGGCAGGGATCGTGCTTGTCGAGGTAGTGCTCTAGTGTATCCCAGCCGCCTCCCACACGTACCATCACATGGTTGCGCAGGATCTGCACATGGGACACCGAATTAGATTAAAGATGCATATGATAAAACATAAAATAATTTTTTTTATGTTGGAAGCGTCTGGGAATGTATTTATTAGCATTAGCTCTAGAAGCAATCGAAGTTAAAGCTTGAAATATTTTCAACAGGAAGTGAAGATTTTCTACGACAAGATTCACAGCCTGCACTTCCAACACGATTATCATATCAGTGCTCTAAAAAGGTCTCTAAAATCTGATGGCGCACTTAGAATCACGATTTTTCCTATTACATTTTTTGATTCTTGTAATTTACTTCTTCGAATTAGTTATCAACTGAGCATATTTTTGAGCTAACGCTTTTTATGCAGCATGCTGACGCGTGCTTCAAGTACTACATTATTCGCACGTAACAATTGCTCAGTTTTGGAGAATAACTGATCATGACTGCTAAATGAAATTCCCAACGTCTTTTTGACACTTAAAAAAGGAATCAGTATCAGCTCGGAAAACATTTTCTCTCATAATTCAATAAAAAATTGATAAAGTATTGTAAATAAAGTATTAAACAGTATTAAAGTATTAAAAAAATAAAAAAATAAAGTATTGTAAAATTTAAAACAATCAACATATAAAATGGCTTCGATAACAACAGAATACAAATACTGGAAGAACTACTTCGTATTTTGATTCATATCATATGCAGCCAAAAAATATCCAATATGGATGAAATATTTTAGTCATATTTATACAACACGCTAGTTTAAAAAAACAGCACAGCATCCAGCCATTAGCCGTGTACAGTAATACCGTTAACACTCGGATGATTACTATGAATTATCACCTAATCCATCGTGAGCAGCGGCAGTTATCACTCTTTCACTCATAGTATGCAACATACTTCAAACTCTCTTTATTCAACTCAAATTTCAATTATTTCACACTAAGATCATAATATATCAGATTTTCTGCAAATTTTTGCCGTTTCACCACACAAGCCACTCCTAAGTGAGAGCCTGGCCCGCACATGCTCCTATATACACTGATGTCAAGCGCCTCAGTTGGACACGAGGTGATAAAGTAATTAAAAAATAAACGCAACCCCGGAACTGACCCTGACGAAGATGAGCACTTTGGTGTCGCCGATCCTGTATTTACCGTCCGACACTTTCACCATCGGGAACTGAGAGGGGCAGGCGCATCGCTCCACCAGATCACGAACCTGAAAAAAATTAAAATAGAGTCAAAACTCAAAATCATTATTAACTCTGCTAATACTTGACGTACAAGTATTTTTCTAAATTTGTTCGCAATTGAGCAGGTTTAACCTATCAAGTAAAAACTAAGTTGAGACTGGTGTGTTCCTACAGGGCTACAAGGGCAAAAGAATCAGCATGGTTTCAGTTCAGAATCTGTCACGTCATTTCGTGCTTTGCAAATGTATGATATTCCTCTTTTGTGAACTCACGTTATGGGAACTCGAGAAATTTAACCTAACGAGATTCGCGTAAATTGCTTCCAAAAGAAAACATTGATTTAAAATTTTGAACAACGATGATTAGAGTTGAAAATTGAATTAATTCGTTGGATCAAAAATTGGATTAAACTCAAGGCCTGATTCAGAAACTTGATTAATGCCCAATTTGAATGAAGTCGATCTGAATGAAGTGAATGAAGCTCGATCAATCACTTTCTCTTGAAATGAATTTATGTGATCGAGCTGATATGCATAAAACGATAGAAGTGCTTATTGATGAGTTATTTCATGAAATGTAACTTATCTGTTAGTTCTTGTTAGAATTTCAGGTAGACATAGACAAGATGTCGTACCGATTTGCTAAATGGTGCAGAACTGAATATAATTAAAAACTGTTCACTTTATAGAAATTGTTTATTAATCTCACAGCAACAAAAATAAAATAATTTTGAAGAACATGAGCTTAATTTGAAATAAATGATAAAGAGTATTCGCTGGAAATTTTGACTTGTTCATTAGGCTTTAAAAAATTAAAATACGACTCCAAGACGAAAAAAATTGATTGAAAAGATCGTACCACGATATAAGATATTAAGGGAATATTAGGAGCAATGCATAATCTGGTAACTCGGAAATATTCAATCCATTGCCCAAAATTTAATAAAGGATTAAAAAATATGCGCGAGGACTTAATTTTACAAGAGTACAGCATTTTCTAACTCAAACAGGTAAACAAACTCGACGTCTAAACATAACGTTTGTGTCAACACACTGTAAATATTTTAGTCAGTGATGTCAAAACACATGGGAAAGAAACAGATTCGCTTCTCAAACATCCATGTAAGGCGTGAGGCGGCCACTCGCGTGCGCGAGACACTCGTCTCGTCGCATAAATGCATTTCAAACAATCATCATTGCGTGAATGAAAGAACTAATACATCAGAAGGCGTTTCTCAAAGCTCTCAGCACTTGATGGCAAAGAACTAGGGAATGCAAGGGTTGTAATCAAACTCTGAGAGAAAAACGTATAAAAACTCTGTATTGAATAAAGGTGTTTTCGCAGCCTCATCCTGTGGGAGTGGGTCAGACTCGTTCATCATATCTGTTCTAACGAGTGTCTATATACCATTTGGCTTTCATATTGTTGTATGAATTCTAACATAAAAAATGTATCTCTGCCTCTGTGAATTTCTCTCTTTTGCTTTTTCGGCAGAATCCAAATACGGCGTCTAGTCCTTGACGTGAAAGATCAATACACAGTCACCCTCGCCATCGAGTTTCCAGTTCTACTTCGAGTACTTCAAGGTGTCGTTCGTGGCTCTTTACTACCTCATTTCCCCAGAGCACCCGAACGTCGAATGGCCAAAGTTGGTGCATTTGGACTCGATGATTTACTCATGTAGCCTAAATTGAAACCGATATGACTTGCAAGTGACAGCCTTCGTGGAAATTATGAGGGTGGACACACAATTGTGTACCTTGAAATAAGGGCGTTGAAAAATTGAACTTAAGAAATAATTTCATCAATTCATTTGTAACTGTTCCCATAATATAGCTTCACACTTAACTCGTCTTACGTTGATAAACTAAAGAACCTTTAGGAAAATTTTGAGACGGTTTTTTACGCTAATATGTCTCGCAGGGTAAATATTTTCATAACATACATATTGCGGCAATCTGAAATAGGAAACCGATAGCCAAAGAAGGCAATATAGGACCATGTAAGCTCAGGAGACTCTGAGGTAGAAAACCGATCAAGAAGTGCACGGCACGTACAACAACGGGCCCGACACTTGCAGATGGCAGGGCGGAGACGCTTAGGAGCACGGGTGTGGGCAGCATGTAGCAACAGATCAGGCCCAGAGCTCGGCTCCGAACACTTATCAGCCAACTTCATCAGCACAAATGCAGCAGGGCGAGTGTGCTTTAAGCCGATAACAGGATCACAGACGAGCGCAGTCTAGGCCAGACCGCAGTTGTGTATAATTTTTGTGACGTTCATATTGCGAACGACACGCCCGCTCAGTGAAGGCTAAGCTGCAACGCCACTATGCCGAGAAGTACAGCGATCGCCTGGTAAACGCAGACTTTAACATCGTCCGGTTCAAGCCATCATTTTCACGTTGAAATACGGCCTGGGCTAGCAACCTCCATGTGCGGTGCAATGAGGAGACCTCAATTGAATAATGTAATGATTAACGTGATGTAATGAAGCATTTCGATCAACCGATTAAAACTTCGCAAATTAATCCCTGTGACCGAGGTAAAACTTTAAAACGAGGCTTTCAGTATGAGGTAAGGATACTCATACTAGTAAATACACGAGTTTTTCAGGATTTTATAAACGGGGTTATTATAGCTCGTGTGTATTTTCATTTCAACTTTCAGAGATAGAAGAAGAGCTATACGACTGTCATGCTCAAACACCAACGGGGATTCCATTCTGTCACTGAAAGAAAGCTGCAACCAGTAAAATTAGAGCCTAATAAGTCAGATAATGGGAATCTCACACTCGCTACTGTTATGAAAACAAGTTCATCAAAGGTTCGATAAAAGTTCGTTTGCCCGAGACGGTTACACGTTGAGGCCAAGTGGTACGAACGAAACGTAATGTCTAACCATAGATGGAGCTAACTTACTCTGTAAATAAGCATGTGCGTAAAACTTGAAAATGAAGTTCATTGTGTTTTTTGTTACTAGCCTTTGTACACAAAGGTCGAGGTTTGCACCAAAATTTTCAAACGGGTTCTCCTATTCATAAAAACTTGGAAGCAAGGTCAACACTCGCGCCGAAGAGTCCATCACAACCGGTTGTTAGACTGGTCTTCGACGTTTGAATTAGCATACAACCAAAGTCATCCGTTCAGAATAGAATATTTATTGACGTATTCACGTATACTTTCTCCGTGTTTTTATTCTTTTTCTGTCCATTACTTTCGCATTATGAAAGCTATGGTTTTTCACGATCGAAGCAGTTTAGTTCTAAAACTAATGTGGAGTGCTCGTCCTAAGATATAACATAAAAACTGTATTAAAGGTCAATATGATTTTATAGAAAACTTTAAGCAAATATCACAAGTTCGTCTTAAAACCTAATGGAAGAAGGATCAAAAGCTCACACAGCACTCAATTCTCACGCAGGGGGAAATAAAAATGATACAACAATATTGAGTATTTTCGAACAAAAATTATAATCCCCTCCTTCGAGTTATTATTTACCCAATTGACGAAAATAATGAACTTGACTGATTTGAGAGACCATGATAAAATGCATGCAAAATCAATTAGCGTATTATAAACAGTTGCTGAAACATCGAACATGTGTTTTCATTCGCCGTGTAGTAAACACTCGTGAGTATACCATTTGATAGTTCTATCTTTCAATAAAAAAAAATTTCGTATGCAAGGCAATTAATCAATGTTTATTATGAGCAGCCCCGAGGCTGAAATACTATGGCAGATTTTTTGGACCGTGGCCGATGATCTCGCATCGCATGGCAATTCGAAAATACGGATTCACTTTTACGCTGTAGAGGCTGAAAACACCCTGAATCTAAGGACACGTTGAGAAAAATAATATACTGAAGTGACTATTTTCACAACCAGCTTTAGAGATAAATCTCACCATGATTATTTCAAGAAAAATTCGTTTAGTCTATGTTTCGACTGTAATTAATGATATTGCTAAGTGTACGCTTCAACTATCGTCTATTCGATTCTACATGTACGTATATTGCACTTGCATGGTTCACGTGACTCGATTTTCTCAACCAAACATTCGCGTACCTTTCAGTCGTTTATTTAATTTAAATTCATTGGGATTTTTTTATTTTGACAAATGACCAGTAGTAGTAGAATAGTGATAGTAGTGTTTCAGTAACTCAGACTATCTCGCACCGAAAGAGTAGGGACCATTTATTATGGACTTACGAGAACGAGGAATCCATGCACAAGGTGTGTTCCTACACAAGATCTCTCGCGCATAGAAACAGCAAGTTAAGAAGGTACAGTGGGCCAAATAAGTGTTCGTAACGTTCGAGAAAAAGTGTATTTATTCAGTA
>VOMN01058802.1:0-13822 GCA_014899125.1 Orchestia grillus | reverse complement strand
TATGAAGAAAACGACGAGGAAAACGAAAAAAATGTCATGAGTAAAATTTTATTTATTTTTAATTTTGGATCGATGGTGCGAGTTTCGTCCAAATTGCATCACAAACGAAAAAGTTTTCACAAAAAGGAGACGGTCCCCTTCATGAAGTGAGAACTATAATGAAATGCAGCGTTGGCGCATGGGCTGCTATCTTCATGTCCGATGAGGTGCTGCATATGGAAGGTGTCCTCTCAATTTTCTGTCCGCCGAGTTGACTGACAGCACCGCACGTACTAAATGAAGCGCTGTACGCATGATGGGGCCTGAATAGAACAGGCTTGCCTATCGAATAGTGCTTTCGAGAGATATGAAATCTATACGAATGAAAAGCCAGGCGGGTTGAGGTTTTCGAACCGGTTTTGGGGGCATCAATCACAGTTACAGTAGACTGGGACCTTACCACCAAAATTTCGCGTTCAGAAAAGTGTATTATAACGTGTTTCGAAAACCCAGTCTTTTTTTTTGGCAGGGAGCGGTTATAATTACACATTATTTTGGCCGCCCTAGCCCACATACATCGTCGTAGGATAACAAATTAATTGTGGACGGGGTGGCGGAAATTTTAGACTGAAAACAATTTCAGACTTGAAACAATTTCAACCACTCGATTGGCTCCAACAGTCGATTGACTGCGTATAGAAAGTGTTGAAGCAATGTCCAACAGTTTTAATATCAACAGCTCATGCCAAGTATATGCTTTCATGTTAATGCTGACGTGCCCTTCTGAAAAAGTATGCGTGAGTAGATACAGAACAGATTTTTTGACTTGAAATCGAGTTTTAAGCGTATGTCGAAGACATGTGCAATTTAAATATAAGACGTCTAATACTTTTTTTGTATTGGATACTACGTTATATACTCAACGCGTGTGGATTAGAGCACCCAGAGGTTAAATAACTCGTTGCATTGGCGTGTGCTCCAAACTGGCATATTTCTCCTATTCTAATTTTCTGAAATGTTTTCTATTGAGTACAACACCGCCATTAAGTGTCAGCATGAATCTGGGACTTCGCCCCTCTGGAAAATGCCGCAGCTGAAGAGCGCTTCAGCCCTTCACATGATCAGTCAACGTCTGAAGACAAAGTCGGCAGACACCCAAATATGGGCATTAAACGCCAACTTTGCTCTCCTTTCTGGAGTTTTATTAGAGTCATGGGACTGCACAGTCCCTTGACTTCGATATGACTCCAGAATAGAAAGCAAAGTTAGTATTAGATGCCTATAATTGGGTGCCTTCCATCATGTTTGCATACATTGACTGATCGAGGGATGGGCCCTTAATCAACTCTGAGGGCAAAAATTTACGGTCAGATGGATCATGTTTTAACGTCATTGTTTCCTATTTATTTACTCGTGCATCATGGGGCAGCACGCTTGCGTGCATTAACCCTCTCGTAATGATGTCATCAATGCTACCTTCGTACAAAAAAGCATGGTCTGATAGGTCATATTTTACCGTCCTTGCTTTCTAGTTATATTCAAGACGGTGCCGTCAAGCGAATACAAATCCTCTGGTCACAATGTCATTGATGCTGGCTCACACGCGCTCAATTTTATACTCCACTTGCCTTGTGTAAGGCTTGCTCTTGAGTGGAACTGTCTCTTTTGATTTATATGACAATTCTTTGTATAATTTAATGCACTCCGAGCATTTTTTAAAAATTACTGTAGAGTTCTGACGTTCGTACAGGAATGTTTGGAAGAGGAGCTTCTACGCTGCTGTGTCACAGCAAACATGCAATTCTTCGTTGCTGCACAGAAGACGAGGGGTCACGATCTGGTAGGTGCTCTGAGTATGGCTGCGGTGAAGCTTGGCCCATGTACATCGCTGTTCTTCAATCAATTTGTTCCCTTCAACGCCGTCTACTCAATTGAAACTTTTCATCAGAGCATCTTCTCGTATAGTTATCTTCAGTCTACTTATATCTCTTATTACATCAAAACTCCAATTCTCTTGCTTGCTTGTATTTTACTTGCTCGCTTGCTTGTAACCGTGTATATTCTTCGGAAAAACACAGGGTAAAAATTCGAAACCTTATCTTAGTAATTAAATACGTTTTTTTTCTATCGTGTCAGGGTTACGGTTGGTTCATAGGAGCTTCATTAAGTGAACAAATTATTTACTTTTTGCTATAGACAAAGAAGGAGAATTAGAGGCTCAAATGGAGTAAAAAGTTTTGGAACATTAGAACTTTTATGGGATTTTTGAACGATATTATGGATCCGAGATTGGTATACAGCTCCAGTTTTCACTTCGTTTTTCTAAGTATCTTCTGAGAGCTCACAGCATCCGGAAAGGAAGAACAACTCTTCCGTAACTCTACCGAAAGCCTACTTGTACAGATAAATGAATGAATAAAAACTGTAAGCGCAAAAATAAACTCCAATTAGAGAGAAATGATGAGAAAGATGCACTTTCAAATGAATTATTTTAAACGCCAACTTCAGGCTTATGGTGTCAATTACATCCTATTGGTTTTACTGTGAATACTTTGACGGATGAAGAAAACCAAAAACCTGCAATCAATAAGAGTGCACATGAATAGAGAGCTTCCCGGTGTGTGACTCAAATGTTTGAAAGTGCCCGTACCTTTCGGATCAGAAAAATTTAAAATACAACTCTAGAAAAACAAAAACAATAAACAAGCAGCCGAGAATTAAAAAACGAATTGTCGATAGAAATAACTTAGCATGTCTTTGGAGGAGCTGCAAATCAACCGTGGAAAAATAAAAAACCTTAATAAGCAGCAAGAACTGGAATCGTATCGCAATAGAGATGACCCTATCATGATATGACATTGGTAGGTTGTGTAGGACATGGACAGGGACATGATGTAGGTGGACTGGTATAATACTAAGCAAGCAGGGACATGATGTAGGTGGACTGGTATAATACTAAGCAGGCAGGGACATGATGTAGGCGGTCTGGTATAATACTAAGGCTCTGATCATCTTGCCCACTTGTTATCAGGCTTCTAATCGTGAAAACTTCTCAGTAATAGCGTAAGGTAGAAATTCAAAACTCATTTATGAGTAATTAAATAGATGTTTTTTCCTTCGTGTAAGGTTTACGGCTCATTGGGACTGAAGTGAGCGAAATATTGCATTTGACTTTGGATATTTATTAGGAAACTGCACCTTTTTAGCTTCAAGTTGAAATGAACGAATTTCAAATTAAAATAAATAAATTTAAAATTAAAGTAAATAAATTTTATATTAAGTAAATCAATTTCAAATAAAATAAATAAGTTCCAAATTAAAATGAAACAATTCTAAATCAAAATTAATCAATTCCCTGTTCGTTAGAAGAACTTAAGATTCATACAAAATATACGTCTTCCTCATCCACATACACTTGGTCACAACTCTCCTTGCAAGTCGTGACCGGCGCTGCGGTTTTTTTTTCACAGCCGCTCAGTCTACATGGTTCTCTAGCAAATGACGTCTGGTTGCAGCCGCTAAACTCTGAGCTGAACATCACTTGGCGAAATAGACACATAGGATTCTCATTAGCATTCCTCAGTGCACGCGTAGACGACTTATGCATTGCCATAGCGGTCTTGCAGAGGTAGCTTCACAGAAGGCCACGCTCTGTACGGCGTTCCGAAGTTGCATGTAATTATCAGTTACATCAGCGTCGAAATTTGATCGCTATTTGAAATATTCGCAAGCTCAGCGACGGTCTCGTTTAGAAATTTTCTAACGTTTCAAGCCTCTGAAGGTAACATCGTATCAGTTTAGTTAGGGGTGATTTTTTGCAAATATGTATTTATAAGTAAGTTCTTACAAGCACTGCACAGCACTCGCCTGGGGCACAGAGTGGGTACAAACTATAACAAATTTGGGGAATGTCTCAGAAGATTGAGTAAGTGTAGAATCGAATTGTGAAGAATTAAGAATTAAATTGGAGGTGGTAGAATCTAATTCAATGAGGGCAGTGAAGAGTTAATCCACTCTTGTTACTTCGATGCTTAGATTATGTATGGATCAAAACTAGGAGCAGAAGTGTAAAGAAAAAATATTCGGAGACGTCTTTGCAAGTGATGTTAGACTGAATGAAATAACTCTGTACTATCAGCGCTCATTCGAGCGCCAGAAAATTTTAGTAACTTCGATCCAGGATTACTCTACAGCAGTGAGTTTTATCCTTTTATGAACTGAATTATTTTGGCGATATGATTGTAATTATCTTTATATGAGTAACTAGCTGTAGCCTTATGCTTATATACAATAACGCTGCATTTAGCTTTGTAAGAAAAACTAGCAGTATTCTTACTAGAGCGGATGTCAGAATCCATTCTGACGGTAAAGGGTTGAGTGCGCGTCACGCAGTTCCGGAACCAGTTGCCAGAGCCAGAGAGTAATTCGATGAGAAGGTGCATAACTGAGTTATAAATGCGGTTATGAAGAAAATAATTCGTCGCTTCTGCGGTAAGAATAATAATTTATTCTAGAAACATGTACATGTAGTTTATGTAACAAGAACTGAGATTTATGTTAAAATTTGGAATGGAATTTTTACTGCATTTCCTAATGTCATAATATTCTTTGGAAACGGCCTCTACTCAGAAAATGTAACTGATATCTAAATAGAAATTTCTGCTCATAAAGTTACCAGAGCTATAGGTACCTATTTTACTTGATTTCAGCTTCATCCACATTTTGCCCAGAAAGTTAAGCTCATGGGTCTGTTTAAGTAGATCTGCCTCACGTACGCCACAGAAAGTTAAGCTGATGGGTCTATTTAAGATCTGTCTCACGTACAACACAGGAAATCTCTACTACAGCTGAGTAGGTAGGCCTGAACTTACTACACCGAGTAAACACTTCGACGTGTAGGAGTTTTGCCTTGAAGTCAGGAATGTTGAGTCCAAATTTTTAACACAGTTTAAGAGGGTCAAGAAGGTGACAACCTACAATGAGGCTAACATTTTGTTTGACATAAAAAGGGGCATCGGAATATTTTCAGAAATTTAAATTTTAACGACTCTACAGTATATTTTAAGCTATCAAAACTTTCTGCTGCTCAATGCTTATCGAACCACGAACCTGCAATCACGTTGGACTTTTTAATTTCAACAGAAAATTGAAACCCTACCTACTCTGGTCCGCAGCATGAGAAGCAATCACGTGTAATGGCTGAATACTTTTTTATCCCGTGCACATTTCATGATGGATTGCTGAGTGTAATGAGAGACTCTCCGAGCCCTGATGCGGGAAGGTTGGTGAGGTTCAGAGCAAGCGAAAGACAATGTCGAATGCACGCGTGAAAAAATTTACTTGTACGATAGCTGTAAATGGACAGAGTGAATATTTTACAAAACTTTCGGTATCCTCTCGCTATTTTATGCACGGCCTCATGAATGGTTCGTACCACTCAAAAGTCTATGTACTCAGATTTTAAGGTGTGATTATGGCTATCGTTTGGGCTGCCAAGCTTATGGTTTCCCGTTCAAGTTATGTCTAGAATCATTTCTCCGCGTGCATAGAAAGATATTAGCCTATCTAGACCCTAATTGCACTTATTTCTTGCGCTGTTACTTATTACTGACCATCACTTATGGAGCACCCCTCTAAATCAGCAAACGCGCTTATACTTCGAACTAAATTTCTTTTGCTGTCTGTTGAGTCGTGATGATAGTACGACTTAAACTGACCATTACACTTGCATAGGGCCGGTAATAGCACCATGTTGCGACACATCAAGAAGCCCTGTCGGAGAGGCGTACATGAGAGTCTTGAAAGCAAGTGGGTCGTTTGAAAGGCATCTTCTAATCAGCGGCTATTGAAATGCTTGCCTTAGACGACGCTCGTTCAGTTTCTTCTACTCACGATCTGCATACATTGCTGAGCAAAACTGTTCGCTAAAGAAAATATTCGGCCCCCAGCGAGAAAAATGAGACGTGCTGGTGTCGGCGGCTTGCCGCCTAGGAGGACTTCACCGGGATGCATAAACTTGAATATTTGACTCACTGTAATTGAAAATAAACAACGTCGGTCCTGGATGGACTCGTTGAATCATGATGGTAAAATAAATTTTATCCCGCAGACTTGAAAGGCCTATAGAATTTGTCTACGAGAGTGAGATCGATGAGTTTTGAAGACGAGTTTGTAGTTTCTATTTGGACTTCCTAACAAATTTTCAAAGGGTCAATGGACATCGGGGAGACAAGAATGTCTCTTCTCTACAAATTTAACAGGAGTTCATTGTAAATAAACTTCGAGTTTCACGTTTCTTGAGAAATCTTGGAATAAATAAAAATTGCTGAATGTGGAAGTCAGAATGAGCCATTAATGTGAGCTTCGTTGAAAGGAAAAATGTGACAAAAAAGGAGATATGTAAGCTTTTGCTTTATTTTGTTCCATCTCATCAAACATGTACCTCGGATATATATCAAATTTCGCTCTGATATTATTTCAGCAGCAGACGATTTCATTACTTATATGAAACTACTTGATTTTGACAACTACTTGACTTGACTTGGTATGGATTTGATTACCACTGTATCAAGTGATTGTCTCCGGCTCTCCGCCTCATTTCAGAACGAGAACGAAAAATGTTCAGAAGGGGCCATAACTTGTGTGAAAATTTGGAGTAACTTCTGCGAATTGAACCACTCCAGAGACATCATGCAAGAAAACCAGCTTACGAGCAAACATACTAGAGTTTGTGATACATCGATTCTTCGTCCAGCGGTTATGGATTTGAAATTCATTTGAGTTAAAATTGGACTGTCATTCTTTGGGAAAGGACGAGTGGAAGACCCTCACGTGCTTCGTTTGATTTCCAATAGAAGAGCAAAGTTGCTTCATCGCACTACGACTGCATTAATACTTTAGCGAGATGTTGCAAAGATTATTCATTCCTTCGTAACATGGGCGATATTTCAGTCTTAACATAGATAGAGCCGTGTTCGATAGCGATATTTTCAGGGTTATTTTTGTTGAGGATCCATTGAAATAACTATAACTTAGCATGGGTGATATAAATTCGCTAATAGGGTAAATTTAGGAAGTTTCCGTCTTTAGTAAACAAACAGTCTTATTTATAAACCACCTTCAATTTCGCTGCGCCAAAGTGTAGAGCAAGGTGTAGGAAATCATCAGATAACTTCCATCATGTAATTAGTGCCATTCAACTGAAAAAGAGAAACAACAGATTATCAAAAGCCTAGGTGAAGGCATACGTAAATGTGCTAAAAATAAATACAAGGTAACGACCATTGATTGCTACCCCATTAATACTCACATAGAAATATTAGGTGAAATAAGGCAAAAATCGAATAAGGACAAAAAAGTGCCGTACAGACGAACATAAAACTGGACTGAGAAATTTTTAACTGAAAATTCGTCGACCAATGCAAGAGGTATTTATGACAATAGGGATTGAGTGCGCTGCTCGGCACGGCGAAAAGACCACAACGGTACAGACCAGTGTTTAATGACGTATATCCGACTCACTTTATCCAACCCAAAGTAAAATCAGAAGCCTGCAAAAACACAAACAGTCGCTTTCAGTCCGTACTTTTCTCTGACAAATAACGAGCAACACATGACTAGGCGAATAGTGCAAAGGCTTAACTGAGAAAGCAGAAACTTATCAACTTGGTGTGAATACCAAAATAAGCGTGGCAATTATGACGTTTTCTGCAGGGATGGTCATGCTGTAGTGATTGAACTTTTCGAGGCCTTGGGTGATGATGTTAGGAATGTTACTTTACGATACTTCTCTTCTCGTAAATTTTGACCTGGAAAATCACGCACGTTCTACTGTATGCAGGAAAAAATTATTTCGATTAAATTTCGCAACTTTGATGAATGAGATTTAGGACATAAAACAGGATTTTGGTGTCACTTATAACTACACTCTTGAAATTACGGGCTCGAGCAGGAGATGGGAAGAGAAGACAATATGTCAGTGACAATACGCCAGCGCACGCCGCCTGGATTATGAGATCGTTTTTGGCCAAGAATAGCGCATGGCTCCACTTACCCACACACCCTATTCACCTGATCTCGCTCCCAATGATTTTTTTGTTTCCCCGAATGAAAAAAGTCCTCGAAGAAAAACGTTTTGCAGGTGTTAAAGAGGTTACAAAGAAACCGACGGAGGCTTCACAAATGTTTCAGGACTGCTATGATTAGTAGAAAACACTTCGGTGCATTGCTTCTAATGGAGAATACTTTCGGGGGATAAGACTGTAAACATGCAACTATAACTGAATGAAATTGTATGACACAATTCAGATTATTTTTGGGTCCCCCCTCGTATTCCCCTGAATATCTATTGAAATGATGCTTAGTTTGCAGATCCGAGATCATTTTTCTTCCAATTAAAAACAAGGAAAAATTTCCAACTAAATTAATATTTTGTTTCAATCATACATTTGAGAAATAATTTCGACTCCCATAAAAGAAATCTGAAATCCTCTTACCCTTAGTGCTTGATTTTTTTCGAAGACTCGATGAGGGAGTTGTAATCAAGACACCTTCGTTACGTTGATAAAGCTCATGTCCTTTTATTGTTTTGTGAAGTTTTCCTTGTAATTGTGCCCGTGGCTAATGAAGATCGTGATGAACGTCTCTTGAATCGTCGGTAAAAATTTAGATGGAGGGAATGCGTTTCTGGAGGCAGGATTTACTGTCAACTCGCTGGTCGCTATCCGCTGCAATTAGCCTCATTGAACAGCTGTCCAGAAGTTTGCAACTCGGCTGTTTAATCTAACTGGAAATTTCATTTTGCTTCGCTTACATAACGTAAAGTTCATTCGGCGGATAATAAAGTTGCGTATTGTTGCGTTGTTTGCATTTTCGTGTTAATTGAGTTATCAAACTATTCACTTTGGACTAGTTTCGCCTGGGGATCCTCCTTAGATTATCAATTCTTCCAGGAATTTCACTATTGAAATACATCATAGTCTACCTGTCAATACAGAGGTTGATGACCATTCCAAGTCATGATCAGCTGGCCAAGACTCTATATTTACTGATGATTACACGAGAGTCTGGGTATCGATGGCTGATATTGAGTATTTTTACAAAGGAGAAAATTTCCCGCACGCAATTCACCTTCCTCCGTGATTAGTTTCAGAGGCAAGCAGGTGCTGTCTGAACTTGTGATTCTGAATATCGCGCAGACTAAAGCTCCCCCAGTTTTGAGGAAAATTCCTCAACTTTTGTTAAGGCACGTTCAGCAACTGCATTTGTTCAATACATTTAACAACCCTATTCAAGATGTGAAATCACCAGAAATGTCCAGAAGTGTTCGATATGAGGTAGATTACGAAAATCTGTTACGGGTTTTGATGAGCATACTGTTGGCAGTTTTTCTTTATTTCCCCCGTCTGTATTCTGAGCAAGTGGCCCAAATGTCCTGTTTCTCACTTGTTATATCGGTGAGCTACAGTAGAATCGCAGTTTAAGTTTTTGACTGGAGCAACTATAGTTATCTATAATTTTTCCCACCTAAGTATTTTTTTAAACATTTACAAACTCATCGAAAATGTGACGGAAAAGTTAGTTTGGGGTGGGATGGGTTGTTTTCGGAATTCCTTCCCTCTTGGATTTTCGAATCATGAGTTCGTTTCAGCCAAGTCGGTCTCAAGCCCACAGTACGATGGCAAAAATGCCTTGCATCATTCAGACTTCTACAACAAAACCTCGGAAATGAGAAAACGAGGGACCTTTATGCGCTGCACGCTCGTCTCAGAAAGCGTCAACCTAGCTGCATTCCTGTCAACAATCCCGAACGCTCTTGTCGCAGCATTCGTATTCAATTTCAGCTGATGCAAATCCGTTAGCATCAGCTTGCGCGAATCGAACATACCGAGGATGATCGAAGAGTTTCTTGTCTTGTCCATCTGAATGAGAACAAAAACTACGCCGATGAACAGAAACTCGCTGACAGCTGGTCAAGCAGAGAACCGTAATGAGAGACCTGTTCTCAATAGAGTTTCGTATTATCGTCTTAATCACCATGCCTCGCCGCATTGATGAGGTAAATTTGCTGTATTTGTAGTAATTCCGGCAATTACCTTCAGGTAGTTTCAGTATAAAAACCGGATTTTGTTCCAGTTAAAAATGATTTTTGCACCCTATTCGGATAACGTACGGACCTTCAATAATTTTTTTTCTTTTAGTTTCTAAGTTTCATGCACATGAAAATTTGAAAATATACTCGTACACTTATTGTTAAAGTGATGTTGCTGTTTAGAGGATCGAATACATTGTTAGTTAAATAAAGAGTACAACATGATTTTCGAATGCAACATACCAGGAAATGTAATTGTTTTTACGAGCTCACAAAAAAGAAGAAAACCTTATCACACACTCACAAGCAGGTGGATGCTATCTATGTTGCGTACACTAGCTATATGTCTTTACTTTACATGATAACATAGGACCCTGCGCGACAAGATGCACATTTCGAGATTAAGATAGATTAAGATTTATTACCTACATATCTTAATCAATTCCTATTTAATGCTTGAAAGATGTGACTGCAAACTATTTTGGCCTTGATGTATGATGGAACAGAGATAGATGTAAAATCTTTAACATTGCATTAAAAAATGCCATTGGATTCTGAACTGTTAGGTTGTAGAACTATGAAGATAACCACCCGGTTTCAGGCTGGTGTATTAGCTTGGAGTAGATTAAAAAATTATTTCTGTGGTAGATAGAAGTCGTAACTTAGCACTCATAGCGAAAAAATTCACACCCTGAGAGAAATTTCGAAACACGTGGCGGAGTCAACTTCGCTGCTGTGAGCGCAATGCTGCAATCGCAGGCGGTGTGTAAGGGTGTGCGTAGCTACGTGAACCCGTACGTGAACCCTCTATAAATTTAGGTTACTAGTTGGACCTGCAAAGACAGACCATGTTTGGTTACATGAACCCCCGTACCGGAATTTTCAACTACTTGTAGAGTTTACGTAGACATTTGACTTATTTTATATCCTTTGGTAAATTTATTGAGTAGCCCGAGTAAGTTAAATCTTCGTATGAAATACCGTAGATTTGCGCTAGATATGTTTGCACACATACATTGTTTCTTTACACCCAGCGTGGATTTACAAGTGTCTTTAAAGGTGTACTCCTTGTATTTACGATATAATGCTAGTCAATGTGAAAGTAGATATTGCAGCACGACTTCGTTCTCGTGTCATACGAGAGTTCATTTATTGAACGTGTATCAGATGATAATATGTTTGCATCAGTGTCAATGTGACGACCTAGGTCGCAGTATGCACGACAAACAAAGTATAAAGAGTGCAACCCGGTGTTACAGAAAAGTGAGGTATTAATCTAACTGTCTAACGGCATAGGACTTGGGTTGAAAACCAAGAATTAACTTTTCGGGTCGTTCTTAATGCCACATTTTACTTTTGTTGAATTCAGAGTATACAGTGGGTGTAAAAAATATCCAATGCATGGTCAATATTTTATCCCACTGAGTAATAATAGCGTAGTGTTGCGCGGTTGGTTGGTGTGTATGTGTTTCTGTCAAACTGTTAAGAATTTAGATAGGGGAAAATTTCCGAGTCCGCATTCCTAAACTAATAGCGAGACTGTCAGAGAAGGCAGTCCGNTCCGTATCAGTGATACTGTAAATAACAATATTTCATGTCAGAGTCACTGTAAATAAGAGGACATCTCAAGAATTTAGCATCATTTGTCCCACCACTTTTGGCGGGACGCGTCTACTAGTTCACCATAGTAACGCAACAGCAAGGCAATCGAAAATTGAAAATGTCATGTACTTTTTATGCACTGAATACTTAATAGATATAAAAATACACCAATTAAAAAGCATTGATACATTATCGAAAAATGTTTTAGATTATCGCCTTAATAACATCCAACACACTCAAAATTAGTTTTAAAACGATAATAAATAGTCTTAGAACATTCCAGAGTGGATTTCGTGGCAGAAATGTGGTAGAACTCTCAAGAAAAATAATCTATTTCGTCTACCTGCGACAGCGGACTTCAGCCAAGGTCTGAGAACTGAATGAGAAGATCATCGTTCAATACCTTAATTCTGAAATGAGGAAGACTAAAGAATTGACAGAAAAGACCAGAGAAACAATTGTTCACTTACATAAATGGAGTTTGAACCGAATACCGTATACAAATTTCAAATAAGTTAAAATATGAACATGAACCATTGATGATACAATTCGCCGGTTCACGTCATATCAGTTCACTGCAAGTCAATCATTTCCGTCTGAAATTTCAAACAGGGCAGCTAAACATGAAGTAAAGAAGAAATCCGTTAATTAAGTAAAGAAGAATTCTTGAGTGATCTGATCTCAACTTGAAAATCATTTAGAAGCTGCCGGGACGAAAGTATGCAAAAACACAATTCGAGCAGTTTTTTATAGGAATGAAGGTCTCCTTTCTCGCCCTCTCAGAAAAACACCTTTGTTGAAACCAATTAATAACAGAAATCCTCTGAATTTTGCCAAAGTACATTTACGGAAGCCTTCAATTTTTGGGGACATTGTGCTATGGACAGAAGAGACGAAGATTGAGATATTTTTGATCATGTAGCAGATATTTACTACAACCACTGTACATCGTTTTGTTACATTACCCAAAAACGTACGTTGTCATCACAAAAGTTTTCAGAAAAGAAATTTCAGACGGTGCATATAACCGAGTCAAAAATTCATCGTATTCTTTGTTAGAGAACAACTGTAGGTAATATTCACCACGATCTGAATCCGCGGAAGGGAGTGTGATCATAAGATATGACGATCACATAGCGGCGAATATGGCAAAGACTCATCAACAGTACTTTCATAAACCAGAATAAAAAGATTTAAATACTCATGGCAGTAGTCCTAAACGATTAAAAGAGATACTGCGCAAAGAAAAACACCCTCAAGTACTCACAAGCAAGTACACGTTATTGATGTAGTAATAAAAGCTAACTCTAAATAATGATCCACCACTTTATGTGATAGACCGAACGGCTCGAGACCGTGTCATGGACATCCCTATTAGCTCACACAACACCGACTACGTCCTGAATAACTCAGAGTGTGCGCTGAATAATTTATTTTCAAAAACAAATATTACGGACTCAAATTATTCACGTTCCTCAGTTCTCCCAGCCTTTTTTTCTGCAGTTAAATGACAGATGCTAGCTAGTCCTGCAAACTTTCCTGATTTATGTTGCACAGAATTTTTGTGCGGGTTTTCATTGGAGTATCTCTGGAGCGTTATGTGAACAAGTAACACTCTCGTGTGCATCAATATGTGTATACTAATATTTGGTACTAAATATTATTTAATACCAATATTCGGTGTGAGGTATGGCACGTACTAAGTTATTCTCAATTCGGTTAACATGATACGCATTAAAAAGTATCGTTACGCGACAACTGATTTCATTGAACGGACACTTAACCTTCTCGTAAGACATGCGTTCAGAACAGCTAATAATTCTTTATTTAGCTGCCGAACCTCAGCATTGCGTCCACTACTGAGGTCAAATTTGCTCAGTTCTTATTTACGTAGATTGTTGAAGGAATATATATGTATACTAGTAGACGCACCCCGCCAATAATGGCAGGAAATGATGCTAATTTCTTAAGATGCCCTCTTATTTACGGTAAATCTGACATGAAATATTGTTGTCTGTAGTATCACTGTTTTCTCCGACAGTCTCGCTGATTAGTTAGAAATACAGACCAAGGAATTTTCTCCTATCTAAATCCTTAAGAGTGTAACAAAGATTTGTAAACATTTGTAAACATTTATTTACCACAAGTAAT
>VOMN01058793.1:0-16156 GCA_014899125.1 Orchestia grillus | reverse complement strand
AGCTGGCTGATGAGAGTACGCAGCTGGCTGATGAGAGTACGCAGCTGGCTGGTGGGAGTACGCAGTTGGCTAGTGGGAGTATGCAGCTGGCTGATGAGAGTACGCAGCTGGCTGGTGGGAGTACGCAGCTGGCTGGTGGGAGTACGCAGTTGGCTAGTGGGAGTACGCAGCTGACTGTTGGTGGCACACAGCTGGCTGCTGGTGTTACAATGAAATAATTGGCATCACAAGTCAAATTCAAGCGCACACCAGCTATGCAGCATCTAGTTTCGAGCCCTCAGCATGCAATTCCTTAAACAAATAAATTTTCCAACACTTCAACCCTAAGCCAGTCGATTCTATATGAAATCATGATTGATTGGCAAATTGTTATACCTTCCCCGTTGAAGTGAACCTCAACGTTTCAATTTAAGTTTGTCTATCATATCCTATGGGGACTAGCGTCCCCCGGGAAACGCGTGTAGGTTGCTTCAGCTTTAACTAGATCTTTGGGACTTCGATCTTTCGAGCCCCCTTCGTTTTTTCTATTTTCATGCCTTTGTCGCTGATTTTAGGTATTCTTTATCATTTCTTCCTCTTCCTTTTCAAATTGTTGTTTCTGTGGGCAGGGGATCTTGTGTGGGAGCACACCCAAGCTTTCGTGCGCTTAAACAGCGTCCGTTATGAAGGGGACGAAACGCACCCCTTGATAACGCGCGCTGCTAAGACCACTGAAGCTTGGGTTAAATAGATGAAAAAAACTGGGTGTTTCAAATTATACTCCTTACGAGTCCTGCTCTAAGCACAAAGTGTTGGAAATACTCAAGCTGTTCGTGACGCATTGTGGAATGAGGGAGAACCATAGTTGAGTAATTTACCATGGACAGCTTTTAACTTGTACGGCTGTAGCATCACTCTAAAGTGATTTTTAATAGTGAACGAAGAAATAGCCCAGCGTTGCTTGCTTAATTGAGTGGTTGGTCCTTACGTTCGTCCATTTTTTAAACTAATAGCAAGACTTGTCAGCTAAGGCAGTCTGTATCAGTGATACGAAAAATAACATCGTTACATGTCTGAGTTATCGTTAATAAGAGGTCATCTTAATAATTTAACGTTATTTGTCCCACTATTTTTGGCGAGGTTCGTTTTTGGCGAGGTGCGTCCTTCAGTTTTAAAATAAAAACTAGACTCAACATGGCACCCAGAAAGCTGTACTTAGTGGCACCTGTCACGGGCAGCGGGGCAAGACAGGGATGTAGAATCCAGGAAAAATTTTCCGGCTCCTGTTCCGGGGCCAGAATTTTGTTGGATCTTGGCTGCTACTCCGGCTCTGACTTCGCTTTTCAAATGGGGAAATATTGTAATAATTGCCTAATGTATAATGAATAAAATGTGAGAACGTACATAAGTGCGTTAGATTAGGTATTTGTTTACAATGGATGTCACAACGCTTGTGGCTGTTACAAGATATTAAAAATGTTGCGTTTTCGAACATTCTGTACTGTAATTAAATGACAGTAAAATTTAAATCAAAGTCCGAGCAGTGAGACACAATTACAATGCTCATAGCTCGAGTTCCGGCTTGAACACAGTGAAATATGCTGGCTACAATGGCCGACATATTTCTGTGGCTCCTCAACTCTTTTTGAGGGACCATGGCGTCCAAAGAGGTGTCCTGCCGCCGGCCCTCGCCGCAGCCGGGACCAGCGTCTTGCTATAAATGCGTGATCGGTGACGTACGGCGGAACGAATTTTGTGAACTTGCTCAGTATTTCTCCTTACCAGTGAGAGCTCCCCTTGAAGTTTTGTTTTGTAAAATTATGGCCATATGAGTGTAAAAGTATTATTATGATTATTGTACCGTAGGCTTAAGTATGTATTGATTACACGTGATAGTTCCGAACCTTTACCGATAACGCAGTAGGTTTGAGATGCTCCTTACTGATGTCACATTTCATGCAGAATGTGGCTTGTCTTGCACTGTAGCTACGATTCTCCACACAGGTAAAATTACATGCCGACAAANGAAAATTTGTATTTATACATGATAGTGCTTTGGTTAGGTTACGTGATCGCGTGTACCATATATGGCCCACTTTGGAGGCAAAGTGCTAGCGTCCCTTCCTTGTGTTGCTTGGAACGCAAAATGCTACGCTGTTCTTTCTTTCAGAGTTTGTCATTTCGGATGATTCTTAATGTGTGATTTTGCCTTTTCAGATGATCTTTCATCGGAGAACAGATATAAAACTTTCCTGTGAAAGAGACTGAAATAAAACATTGAACATGAAATCTGATGATCGAAATTCGGGTAAAATGTAGATTCAAGTGCTAATTCGAAAAGTAAGTTTTCTGTACGAAGTGAAGTCGTGTACAACAGTTCACCAACAACGTGATTGATATAATAACGGTAAAATTACCATATTATACTGAAAAAATTCTCTGCTAATGGAGTGAGTAAATAATTGCCCCTCGGTGAATAGAAACCTGCCTCCTGTGCCGTTGAAGGCTTCCCAGCAGCCCAGCTCGGTTCAGCTTGAAAATTTGCACATTTTTGCATTAGGATTCTTAAATTTTGAGCGTAATGAGCTCATGAGTTATTTTTCTGCGAGTTGATGTATTTTTTACTGCTTGCACTGAAGTATTAAAATATATGTATGTTCATCTCCACCGACAAATTTGTGTCTCGAATTTGTCCTTTTTCGTCAAGTTAGAGGACTTTTAGAGCAGATTTATTTTAATTATTAGTTAAAGATGTTCTTTTGTTAATTTATAAGTATACAAACTAAACGTGAATTTGAAGTGATACAAAATACAGCTTTCAGTGCTTGTTTCGATCGTGTGTGTGACTCAGATACCTTCAACTAATTGATCAACTGTTCGATTGGCCAGAACTTGCGTACTGTGCACTAGATAAACAGTTCTTAAGGACTTCACTAAGTCCAATTAATGAATATAATCCCACGTTTCCGTGCTCATAGCAATGACCTTCCAGTTTAGCTTGTACAGTTCATTAACGATCCCGTACAAAGTACAGTGAATGTGTGTACTCTCGGGTCTTCGCAGCGCACCTTCCAGGACCAAGAAGAAGCCTGTCCTGTCCCCGCGCAGAGCCATGCAGCCTCACTCTTGCGTCTTCGTTGTTATCTCGGCCAGCTTTATGACGATGGCCCTTTTCGGTGAGTAACCATTTCTGAAGAGGAGCTCAAGTTCTATGTACATTGATAATTTTAAAATCGTAGCGTTCCATGTCTTCATGTAGTAAATATGTTCGTCTTTTACTTCCGTTTTGGGAGTATGGTTTAGTAGAGTTTCTTTTTCTCAATTACTTTCTTTACGCTGCTGAAAAACGTACGTGAGTGGAAATTGACTTGGATCCATTGCTGTACTTCCTTTTGCTGCTCATGAATTCCAACAATTCAAGCATCGCTTCTCTCCTTGCAGGGGAAAACTAAATATGCTTCAAATCTGTAGCGCCGAAATATTGCGGAATTGCCTTGCATATCTTGTACACGTATATAGGACCTCATTTGTAATACTATATGAAATCGTCGTCGAGTACTTTCGCATAATCCATTTTTTACGAGGCGCGCTGTAAATGAGGGAGGTGCGTTTTGAAGACTCTTCATCGGCAAATGAAGGTTCGCCACGCAACGATTGAGCTCTAGAAAATCCTGTTCCTGACTTCCCTGTATCCCAAGAGCTGAAAATGAACGATATTGTGGGCGACCTTTAGACGTTTTTCACAAATGAAAAATTTGGGCTTCAGAAAAAGGAAGGGGCCCTCTGACTCAAATTACCCGATTGAAGAAATGACTTTTCAACTTTTGAAATGCTCTGTCGATTTAATATTTCAATCATGCAATTCAGGCCTCAGGTAAATCATGTTCATCAATCAAATGTTTACGTGCATACGTATATTCATAACGTATGATATTCATTTAGGCAAGAAACAGATTTTTTTATACATTGTTCATTGAAGACCAAGGACTTATGTTTGGTGACCATTTTTCTATTAGTTTTTTTCAATTTTCCTAGCGAGAATTTTCAAAATTGTTGCAGTTGGTAAAGAATACCTCCAAAATGCATTTGAATTTTAATACGTTATAATTTATNAAAAATATGAATACACCAATTCTTATTGTTGGAATGCAATATTACATATTTTCCCTAAATATGAATGCATATATACGTAGTAAATTCATACTATATTCATACACTATTACGTACACATAGACATATATAAGAATAAAAGTTGAGTTGCTCTCAGGCTACATAGTTAGGAAATTTAAAATTCAAGTTTTTTCTGAGACTAAAATTGATAAAACAATTTGAAATTTTACAATACTCGTATAGCACGTGACGTGCCAAAAGTATTCATTAATTTTGGCGAAACAACTATCACAGGAGAATTATGGTATATTTTTCCGGTTGCATCGTATTCGAATTACATCTAGAACATTCCAGATCTTTTGAGAAGCAAATTAGCATAGTTCACCATGGACTTAGAAGGTAAGTTACTGATGAGCCGTGATAGCATATAGTCATCGAAAAAGAGGACGTCTTGCCTGAAGTAAAAGAAGCCTCAAAATATCTACAGGAGCAAATAGTTTAGCTCCATTCTTAAGAAATGTCGCACAGAAAGATTTCTACGCACATTAATGTGTCATACTCGTCAGCTGGTTCAATCATTCGTTAGTTTAATTAAGGAATGCTCGTGCTGGTCAATTGTTGATTAACTTTGCAAGATCAGGGGCTCCAAGGGAGATAGACCTTCGTTCTCGTTGACCTTTGATGAAGTTCACCAAAAGTAAGTCCATGATGGCTCGCATAGAGTTAAAACCTTATGTGGGAGCTTCCAGGGCATAAATGAATGAAAAACCTCCAGTAGAGATTTTAACAGAAATATGACTGTTTCATACCCTGTAAAACTACCGTACTGTGCAAAAAACACCTAAATTTTACAAAAGAACGCGATGAAAAAGTGCATGCATTTTGGGAGACTGTTATTTAGTCTGATGAAACCGTGATTGAATTATCTGTTCGTTAACTCCGCCCGTCATGTGTGGGGGACGCGAGAAACAGCTTATGAGAGTCACAATACCACCCTAACTATGAAGCACGGAGGTGGCAGTACCTATGTTTTTTTCCCACAATATATGACACTGGTGTTTCAATACCATTGATGATGGTGAAAAGATGGATGGGGCCTTGTACCGTCATATAATGAAGAAGGGTCTCATTCCAAGTACGAAACATTTATTCTGAAAAAGTAAATAGTGATTTCATCGAAATAACAACCATACCCAGGGCAAAATTAGCATCAGAATGGTTCATGGAAAAAATGGGTGCTATCCCGTGGCCAAGCCAGTCCCAGGATCTCAGTCTCATCAAAGACCCTTGGGAAAGAGTGAAGAAGGAAGTTTATCCCAGGAATCCGCTGAATATTGAAGAACTGAAGAAGAAATGCGATGAAGAATGGGACCTACATAAGCTTGCGGATACTAAATTTCATCTTATGAAAACAGTCTCCGAACAGTAATTGTCAATAAAGGTTCCTCGATCATATTTTAAACGTAGGACGCTGTTTTAGTTTGCTACTTTTGCCTTGCACCGGTTATGCTCGGTGTGTATGAGAGCATATACTAGTAAAACGAAAAATTTTGTTTAATATTTTCACTCTAGATTTTAAAATATCTATTCTGTAAGAGTTCTACGAATGTTAGCTAGTTAGATGCTTCATACAAACATGAAATATTGCGTGTGCAGTTATTTTTGTCCCCCTGCTATAAATACACGTTTTGTTACACCTCGTGTGAATACATGTTATATGGTGTGTAGAGTCTAATATTTCTCTTCTAGAGTAATTTTAATTTTAGAGTGTAGTACTGAAATGATTTCATATAGTGTTCAAAATCACTTATTGCTACATCAAACGGGTGGAGGGAATCTGTTATAGTCCTTGCGTGGCCAAGGTCCAAAGCTCATCTAAACATGGATCTCCTTTGACTACTAAAATAGGGTTAAAGAGAATGAACTTTTATTTCTGTCTGATTAATTCCTGAATATTCCGGCGAATGGAGAAGTCGATACGGTAAATTGAGAGCACACTCAGCCACAGGCCCGAGTTTCTCTTTAATGCCCGTAGGCGTGATGACGCGTGCGGGCTCGCTGCACGGTGGCGTGCTCAGCCCTAATGGACTTATCAAGACTTCTATTGACACGGAGATTAAGCTCGCAGTGTTGCTGAGAGACTGATGCGCCCTGTATTATTAGTGAGCCAGATTAGTCGCTGCAGTTGCGGCACTGCACGCTTGATTGACGTTGCTGCATGCGCTCGTGTGAACACTATTGAGATGTCGCCAAGGCGACTGGCTGCAGATGATTCTTGAACTGCAACGCTTCTCCAGAACATGTTATTCTGGACAAGTTTTGGTCTTTCGAGTTTTTCTTATTCAATGTGCAGCAACTATTTGCAGTTTTAGTCGGATTTTAACTTGAGTGAAAACGTCTGAAATGTTGATTCATACTTTAAATGTTGAAACAAGTGACCGTTGACGAACAGGGATTAGAAGAGCAGTTGGAGTAATGATGTGAGCTGATGGAAGCAGTAGAAACGTGATATTAAGCTCTTCATTTTTTAGAACTGATAAGGAACTAAAGTGTAGTAGCTTCACATGGTTTCGAACAAAAACTTCAGTTCTAAGAAGGAGCAGGAATCATTCGAAGTATCAAAAATTCATTGGATTGATATAGGAAAATGGGACTTCGCGGTAAATGAGGTATACGTGCTGAGAAATGTTATTTTTGGTTTGAATGATATTGTTGCTCGAGGTTATTTCATTCATTTCATAAAATGCCTCAAAAACTGTATGCTTCCAGGGATGAAATTGTGAATCCACTCGCTGCGTGAAAAGTTTGGATAAAAAACCTAGTGGAATCACAAGTCGTGAAGATGAATACTTAATAACTAAGAAGTACACAGTTGGTTCGAGTTGAATGTTCACCCTGCGAATTAGGTTGAAAGATTAAAACATATTGATGAATCTTTCCTTTAAGACCATATTGATTTTTAACCAAATAATCGTGCAGCTTTGTGAGAATAAGAAGTGGTGTACTATACATAAAAAGACAAGAGTAGGCTTCTGTAACGGGGAATAGTTCCTAACGATGTGTTCGAGATAAGGGAGCTCTTCGGTGGCATTTAGTGATCCTTTATTGCCTGCCTGGTGGACGTCACTCGCTGACGGCAAGTCTGACGTGATGTGACGAGTAGTTATTTGATGAGCAAAGTACTCGTTGTCGACGCATTGTACAGCACTGTTTCAAGGGCCGTGACAGAACGCAAACCGTGCGGGTAGTACTCACTAAATGATCACAGAAACGTTAGCTCGAAGGGTACGCTTTGATGTGGTGATACTCATTTACGGGTCCTGTAGTATATCCAACTTAGAATTAGGTTGCATATGGTTTGCTGACATGAAATTTTGTCATCATCTAGTTATTTAGGACATTGTAAGGAATAAATATTTGTGCCAAAAATACACTGTAGTATTGTTGCTCGTTTATGAAGAACACGTCGTTAAAGGCCTAGAAGTTCTAGTGATCTTGAGTAGTGAATATTCTGAACTAGTTCTTCAATTTCAGTGATGTCTCACTAAATTCTTAGCATGAAAATAATGTACTTTACTTTGCAGAATTCTAGCATTCGTCCATTAGATATTTAGCGTAAAAAATATGCCCTCGGGCTCGTGTTTAGAAGTCGCGTCTGTTAAATTTCATTAACCTTAAGTAGATTTCCCTCGACATATTTCTACGTTTAACGTGAAAGTTAAGGAATCAATACATTTTTTATTTGCTTTAATATAATTTTACTTAAGATTTGACGAGAAACAAATTTTTGCACTTTTGTTCGCTGTGACAAAGACTAGGAGTGAACGAAATTTCTAAAGATAACTAGTTAACTTTTAGCAGCGTCCCACGACCTGCTGGTAATGAAAAACTCGTTCTCTTCGTAAGGCTACATTCGTTGTGACACAACACGACTTGATATATAAGCCACGATCCCTAATGAGCGTTAATTTTTCTTTTCTCTCCTGGGTGTTTCCATCTGCATTCCAAAGCGTATTTGAATAAATATATTGGTAGTTTTATTTTGCTTTCTTGCTCGATTTTGCCCTCCCTCGTCCTCCGAGCTGCTGCGAGCGCGGCTCTCAGCAGCCTCCGCCACTCGAGAAGCGACCTCGGCTGCAAAGGCTGCCTCGCTCCCAATAATATATTCATGGAGGTTAACTTTACAATGACATGCGTAATTTGTTGGCAAGTGTTTATGTTGCTTAGCTTATTGCAAGCGCCGCAAATGGCTTGTTCTGCAGCCACCTTATTACCAGCCAGCCCCGCGTGAAATGAAGATTTTTTCTGCCTCTGTTAAGGCGCGCGAGTCGAGAGGAACTCGTGCCTACAGAGATGCTGAAGCTGTTGCTCTGTTTGTTCTTTTCCACGATGACGTACGGCCGTCTGTTTCTCCGTGACGCTCCCTGCTAAGTGGCAGAACCGCGTTGCTTTTTGTCAGCAAGTGCTGCATTCTTTAACCTTTTCAGTGTCGCCACTCTTTTGACGCCTCACGTCGGATCAATATAATGTAAAATGTTCAGTGCTGGCGAGAGCGAAAGCTCGGCGCTTAGAGGAACTGGAAAGCTTTCACTTCGCCCGATGTGCTCCGTCGCGCCGGCATGAACAGCGATTGCATCCTGTGCTCTTCACAACTCTATTTATTTGAATTGTCAAGCACTCGTTCATTTATGAAGTACGAGGTTCTTCTCAAGAGATGCATGTATTTGCTCTTGAAACATTTTCATAATTAGTCTAGAACACAGCAAAAAAATAAAGCTTTGAAGCTGTGATGAAGCTGTGAAGCGGTCAGTACATGTTGTTTGGTCTCGATTGGTAATTATTGGAGGAACTTAGATACTTTAAAGTTAAAAAACCTAGGAAAGTAGTGCGAGGTATATCAGTGGAATTTGCTGGCACTGTGGTGGAATAAATGCAACTCATTTCCCTTCAACTATGAAAGCCTGCAAAACGACGTGATATATTGTTTTCAATTTTTTTTTTGCAACTCTAAAGTGAACTCGTATGTACAATGTATTTTTAGTATACGAAGGTAAATGCAAACGTAACTTCCGTGGATTTGCTAAACTATACAGAAAAATTTTGAAATCAATAGTAAAGGGTGATTTTTAATGACGGAGCGAGAAAGAATCCATGATAACTTCTTAAATAGTCGAATGATTTTCGAAAGCTGAAAAGTAAGAGAATCCTGAGGCAAAAGTTTTATTTTAATCAGTTTTCAAAGACAGGATTCTTTATTTTTCATGTCCAGAGGCTCTTCATTACGGCACACAGTGAGTTCTGGTCTAATACGCTGAATTTTTGCCTCGATAGATGCCTTGCGTTGATGTAGACCTGTCGGCTTATCACGACAAACTCTTCCTTTTAGGCATCCCTAAGGATACATTGATATCAACTAAAACTTTTTCGATGTAATAGTAATTGATGAAGATTCTTTTTGGTCCCGTGATCACAAGTAACCCGGCACAGTACACGGCGCTGATCTCGTTTGGTCCCGTGATCAAAAGTGACCCGGTACAGTACACGGCGCTAATCTCGTTTCTCAGAGCGATGAATAGATTCACTCGCTTCCTCACCCACAACCGAGGGCAGCACCGTTAAATAATTCCAAGAGGAATGCTGTGTTTCTTTTCTCTTTAGTTCAGGGAGCGCAAAATTGAGTCACACCAATGACGGCCGATTGTGAAATTGCAGTTGCAGACAATCGCTCAAGTAACTGCTGGTCACGACACTGCAGCTTCTGTCATTGACTTGCGGCAGTAACTGCTCGGAGTACTGCAGTTGATGTCATCGACTTACTGCAGTAACTGCTGGTCAAGACACTGCTGTTGATGTCATCGACTTGCGGCAGTGACTGCTCGGGATACTGCAGTTGATGTCATCGACTTGTTGCAGTAACTGCTGGTCACGACACTGCAGTTGCTGTCACTGACGTGCAGCAGTAACTGCTGGCGAGATTGCTTCAGTTGCTGTCACTGACTTACGGCAGTAACTGCTGATCAGAATCTTGGAGTTCCTGTCACTAACTTGTGGCAGTAACTATCGGTCAGGAAGCTGCACATGCTTTCACTGACTTGCGGCAGTAACTGCTGATCAGAATGCTGGAGTTCATGTCACTGACTTGCGGCAGTAACTGCTGATCAGAATCCTGGAGTTCCTGTCACTTGCGGCAGTAACCATCGGTCAGGAAGCTGCACATGCTTTCATTGACTTGTGGCAGTAACTATCGGTCACGAAGCTGCACAGGTTTTCACTGACTTGCGGCAGTAGCTGCTGGTCAGAACTCTGCGGTCGCAGGTTCAGTGTTGCTGAGATGGGTGAGCAGCTCTAACATAGTTGCTGCCTCCTAGCTTGGTATTCATGAGGGCCGCGTTCGTATTTTGATGTTGTTCCTGAGGCCCAGTCTGCTCATATTGCTCCGCTGCGCACGGTTTTGTTCAGAGCTGCGGCCGCGGCGCCGCCGGCACTCCACTTCCAATTTCTTATTTCACCAAAGTTGCGAATATTAAACGCATTTACTCGCTATTACCGTAGGGCTGAAAGTCAAGCTGAAAATGTGTGTATTTCCACAGATTATTATGTTATAAACATTGTTTTTCTTGATGTAGGTGCTGATGTTTTGTGGATCGTTGCAAGCGAGAAGTGTTGGTTTTTGTAAAACTAAATTTAAAAATCGAATTCCTATGAGCAAGTTCTGTGCTGTGTGCACGACTCGAGTTGCCCACGTGGAAGTTCGCGATACCTGACTCTCCACTTAGCTCGTCGGGATATTAACAGGGAAACCCTTCGCTCGGTTCAGGCCAACCGACTGAACACTAACTTGCTGTTATTATCCCCAGTCAGATGCGGACTTCCAGGCCTCTACTCTTTCATTTCCCAGTACAGCTATTTCAAGGCTGGGTAAGCCATCTCGACTCAATGGCCAGTCTGAGAAATTACTAAGTTGCGATAGAAAACGTCATTCTTGATTCCTCTGAATGAAGCTCTATGTCGGCTGCTTACTTTCAATTTTGGATGAAGACCTCAGCTCTCAGTGCACCGAAATCCTTCAGTACTAGCTCCATTTTTACGACGTTTGAAATCCAAATGTCTTATTTTTCAAATTCATCTCGAACTATTTTCACTTACATTCACCGCAAGAAGGAAATCACTCAGAATATCCGCTTCGTTCTGCCTTCAATGACGAGATCAGCACTCGTGACGTAGCGCTGTGAGGCAGCACCACGACGCACATTTCCGAGGCAAACTAACTACGCAGGCATTACGTACTCACATTCACTCAGTTGAGTTAAAATTAACTTCCTAAAGAATAGATCTGTTTCAACGTTGCAACGGATTTTCGTGACAACTTGATAGCTTGGCAAATTTGTTCTAATATTAAACATGAATAATTCCGACTGGCCTAGTACTGCTGGAAGAGAGCGTAGACTTAAATGTGATTACTTTCTGTCGGCAACGCTTGCGAGAATTGAAGCTCGACGCGACAAATGCGCCAGCTGCACGACGCTACAAATGCGCCAGCTGCACGACGCTGCGAATGCGCCAGCTGCACGACGCTACAAATGAGCCAGCTGTACGGCCCGAGGAATACACGACATATTATTCCGTGCATACGTGACCATTCACCAGACAGTTGTGGTGACGCTGACATGTCTTTCTGCCTCCCTACATTTTGATGTTGTTCGTAGTGCCCTGATTCAGTACTGTGTACTGATTTAGTTGAATGATGCACATTGCAATTTAACCCTGTCTATAAAATATGAAACCAGCCCGGCTGGAACCAAATGCCACTCGCATTTCTGCAATAGTGTTCATTTCTCTGTCCTGGAATAACGTAAACTCAATACTTCATGGTTAATAAATTGTTATTTAATCACTTGTGACTATAAAACAGTCTATTAGTCAATTGTTAAAAATTTTGTGAACGTTTCGGGAGGAATGTTGCATTGGTTAGACGTTCGAGAAATTGAGAAAATGCCTATGTTTTTTTTCTGACAACGAGGATGACCTCTTCTTGGAGGGAGGTAGCTTCGTGTTGCTGCTGCTAGGCTCTGTTGCAACTTCATTCCTAATTCTTTTTATGTAAACCATCAATTAATCGCCGTACATACGAGCTCAAGTTATGCACTAGCTATGTTGCAAATTTCTTCCAGAGACTGGTAGAAACACTTGCCCGTTGAAGTTTGTGACAGAACAACCTTTTTTTATTTTTTTTAGTGAGGCTTACGAATTTCCACCTGGAAATTCCTGGTTCCAAAATGAGTCAACGGAAAAGATTTCAGACTTCAAGCGTACAATTAGACAATTGGTGGATGGTGGCGGTCGCTGCGGCGCAGCGGCGGCCGTAACGTGGCTGCTGAGTGACAGGAGCGCGACGTCGCGGGGCGCAGCGCGTGGTGGCGACCTCGGCTGTGCGGCTGGGAGGTCGCTGGCTTTTGGGGCCCAACACTTCCCGACATGGCAGCCATTGAAGCTGTCTTAACGTCATTTTTATCCCTTAATTTCTTGGCGTAAAATGAGCTCCGAGGGTCTTTGTACATCGTGAGTGCCATGCACTTCTCTTCAGAGAAGTTCAATGAGAGCGATAAAATTTTATGCTTCTCTCCGGTGCGCGACGCGTACCTCCCTCGCCGGCGGGGGGGGGAGGGGGGGTGGAGGAGAGACCAACGTTCGCTCTCTTTTTTGCTGAGCAGCTTACTTTTGCTGGGAGATTTCTTTCGCTAGGTGATTTCTTTCGCTGGGAGCTTACTTTTACTGGAAGCCTAATTTTACTGAGAGATTACTTTCCCTGGGAGATAACTTTTGCTTAAGAACGTACTAATGGTGGGGAGCTTACATTTGGGGGAAGTTGTATTTGGTGAAGAGCTTACTTTTGCTGGAAAGCTTAATTATGATGGGAGCTTACTTTTGCTGGGGAGCTTAGTTATGGTAGGAAGCTTACTTTTGCTGGGGAGCTTGATGGTAGGGAGCTTACTTCTGCTGGGAAGTTTATTTTCATGCTCCTCCCATGTCCGATAATGGCAAATCTAAGAATTTTTGTGCTGTCTTTCACGGCGTCGATGCTGCTTAGCGTACTTTTATTATCTGCTTTCCGTGCTTTTTGCTAAAGAGCAACTGCTGTAAGCGTCATTTGCATGCGCTTGTACACATCACCTTAACATCACTCGCTCAGCTGACGACTGTTCTCTGACACTCCGCTCACTGCCAACTCTTAAGGATCGTGGTACGTTATTTCAACTCATTTGCTAAATAGCGTCGTAGGTACCGTTGGGTTAGCTATGAAGCAGCGAACATTCGATGAAAGTCGTTCAACATATTTTTCACAGGTGTTTATTCTTAAAAGCTGATTTGGACAGAGCAGTACACCTCGATTCCTCTAACTTATGTCTTTAAAAAAATATGAGTCGTTGGCTACTGCGGCAAGGTACTCAGGTAAGTTACGCGCTTCAGTACCAGAGAATTTCGTTTAAAATACTCGTCTGGCTGCCTCCCTTGACCAATGTATAAAATAATATTATATTTGCTGTACATGAACGAAGCCTACCGCTGTTGTGAGCTTATGGTGGAGTCATTGGATATCTGTTTTAGTTATGTCTTCGTATGTTCATGCACTTTACATGGTTACTCGTGTTCATAAGTTGATATATCTCTTAAGTACTTGAGCGCAAGAACCAGGCTTGAAAAATATTGTGCTTTGCTGAATTAATTTGTGCGAGAGAATTTCCAGAAACTTTTTTAGCAATGCTTTGCAGTTACGTTAGGAAACAATTTCAAGTTATTTCATTCTAGTAGCCTCGTTGGATTACCTAGGATTTCTTGCTGCATTCGAAGGATTGATCTCGTTCTGATGAAGTTGATGGGTATTTTCTACCAGCACTTTCTGATAGAAAGAGAATTTCTCACTCATGCAATCACGTTAGTCCTATTGAGTGTCTCATTCAATCAGTCGAGTAATTAATATAACCAGTTTATTTTACATTGAATTTAGGGTCTGCGAATTGACGAGATTCAGGCTTTTTCCCATTCATAAGAAATTTAAGTAGGCATGAGTGCTATGGTCGTACTGCATCCTGAAAACACTGCACCTCGGGTCTACGCTTTGGCTGCCTCAATGATGCACTTTGCGCTTACAAACGCTAATTTTCGTAAGTTCTCATGACTCAGAAACGAAAGAAAGTGATCCGCGTAAAGCCCATGGCGCATGACGCGCTGCAGCGGTGCAACACACCTACCCCCTCCCATGGCGCATGACGCGCTGCAGCGGTGCAACACACCTATCCACTCCCATGATTTGTAGTTCGTTTTGCCACTCCCACGAAGTTACCCGTACACCTGTAATGAAATTCAATTCCCTTAACTACTTTCTGGTTTCCTTTTCTCGGAAAAATTTGACTTCACCGAGTAAAGAAGGCCTACAATTGTGTGTAATTCGAAGCCTGGGAAGAAGGGCAAGGAATCTGTCCACTCTGAAGACGTCCCCACGTGGACGCTGATCGAACAACCTCACTTGTGAGAAGTCCTAAAATGTGTGTAAATTTCATGTCTAATGAAGCTCGTTCAAGTAAAATTCAGTGAGGTCATAAATTTGCTTGAGATTTTAGGTAACGCTCAGAAGCTGCTAAAAATTCTCGCCCTAACAGCAAAAAACCATCGCTCTGCAGTCGAGGGCCGCGCCTGAGCTCCTTCATTCACTCCATCGAGTGATAAATATCGCCAGTTTATTTGCAGTAAATTTAGGGGCTTAGACCTGACGAGATATGAGCTTTGTTGGCGCGATTGGATCGATTTATTGATTTTCCCTTCGATCTGCTCGCATGCATCGCTCTCCACAGTCGCTGCTCAGATAAACTCTGCATCCGAGATAAAGCAATAATTATCCTGCTCCAGGAATGATGCGCAACGAATGGTAATTCATTATTCATAGCCATTCAACGATCTAGGTTGGGTTGGTATTTTGAATATATTTTTTTAAAATCATTAGTCAATCATCGCACGATGAAGGTATGATCAGGTTCCAGAGAGCATGCTCAAGAGAAATAATGTGATCGGTATGTTCTTGGAAATACCAATGTTTTCTGATCCGCGTAAAGGGACTATTCTTGTTCTTTGATTTGAAATGGAAACCACTGCAGTAATCTTTATAAATATCTGCAATCACCCCGTGGTTCGAACATTTAAATAACCAATGTATGATAATTCTTTTTTCTGCACCTGCGATACCTGAGCCGTTAGTGAAGCGATACACTCCACTGTTCAAAGGGAGCAGAGAAAGAATGCCAGGAACCTAACGTCGCTCAGGTCTAATGAATTCTGGGAAGAATAATTATCTCAGAATTACATCTCCGTAAATCTAACTTGATTAAAGGTGACTTGGCACTTTTAATTGATATCTAACATGTCTGAAGTAGTGGGTGTAATATATCTATGAAACTTATTTATGTCTTTAACAATTAAATACTTTTTTATAGTGACTGATAAACCTACAACGAAAACTTCGTCAGTAAAAATGTTCAGTAAAAACTGCTCAGAAAAACCAACCGAAAATAAACTAGCAATGAATAAGTAAACAGGATCAAGGTGGTCTTAAGGATCCTTTACGCGAAAGATTATTCACATCGAAGGAACAACACTCAGTGATGAAGACTTAATTTCCTTGAAACAAAATCGCCCTACGAAAAGAAAGTAAATATCAAAGTCGAATCTTCAAGTATAAGGTTGCAACGAACGAGCCCTGGAATGAAAATTTCCAAGTGCTCAATAACATAAGCGGCGCAGCTATTAGGTCTAGGGCCATTTTCATTATGGAATCATTTTGCGCTCGGATGACTGCCTAGTGCAGGGAGGTATAAATTGTACCTGCGTAAATTTGTGGTGAATGGTGAGGCACTAAACCTTCACACCTACTGACGCTCCCTCTCCTGCCTGGCGATTAATGCAGCCTTTGGGCGGGGGAACTCGACACTGCGCTCCTGTGTGTGGAGCTGGTGCCGGCAGCCCTGTGGTGCTGGGCAGCATCCAGTGCCTGTAGACCTGCTGGGCTGACCAGGGC
>VOMN01058788.1:0-17119 GCA_014899125.1 Orchestia grillus | reverse complement strand
TTTATGTAGGTCGGTCTGTATGAAGGAATGGCCCGCCGGTACCTCTGGACTACGTGCGAGTGCGCTTGTCGCTCCTCAAAGAATAAAAAAAAAACGGTGGAATCCTCACTTTAATACGTACACGAAGCATCGGAACTACGCTGATACTTTTCAATATTTTATCTTCCGTGCACCCTAATAGCTTTTGTGGGTAAAGTCGGGGTGAATAGCACTCATGTCACGTGCTTAAACGAGCTTACATCAACATGTTGTCCCTCCACTTCTGGGTCTGTCACATTTTTAACCATAAGCCGGTCGTTCACTTTTATTTAATTAGTTGCATCTGTATTCGTTCAAAACATCACTGAATCTATTTTTTATTATAGCTTTCTTAACACGTTTATATCAAATTTACGATTATGAAAGCACTAAAAAAATTTTATGAATCTACAACTATCAATGTTGAATAGAATGCGACAACAATGCATATACACTTTATCTTATAAATTGCCATCCAGTATCATTAAGAAAATATGTATACATAATTTATTCATATATAATTTTACGCAACCGGAAAACATAAGCAGCTCAATAGTATGAATGAAGTTATGGAAATAAACTATTTATTGAGAATGAATATTGAAAATTTGTTAATTTTAGCTTTAAAAAATGTTCCATGCACTTGTGATGCTTTGATGCATAAATTCTTAATTAATCGATAGAAATGTTGGTTCAAAATTTATTATAGTAACAAAAAGTTAACTCTGAATAAAATTGTGTTTTATTCAGTTAAAAATAAATCTATTTGTGCAATATGCAAAAATATATCATTCATAGTAAAATATCTACTACATAACTGATTTTCGGTTTCTACCATCACGGTACTTGTCAACAAATATATGGCAACATCGTATTCTTTATAAGTTGGTGTGTAGGTGCTTGTGCGACGAAGTTGCGTTAAATTTAGGATATATAAAGTGAGTTTTTTAAATTTATATATTTTTATATACTAGGTTTGTGCTTTTGAAGTGAATATAAGTTATAATAGTGGGTATATATCAGTTTATATGCCAATGAAATCAAATTTTTACTGACGGCATTGGATTTACCGTGTTCGGTTGATCACGTTTCTTCGTGCCCTTACTTTCGTACAGATATGCTGAAATGTTAGGTGTGCCATAATTTTTTCATTCATCGTTTTATTTTCTGATGTATTATAACTGGATAAATGATTATAATGTTAGTATCTTAATAGAATGAAAGTTTATTATATTGTATGTGTTTTAAATGGATCAGTAATAGAAGCTTAGTTCCAAAAGCGTTCTGAATAATAATTCTGATGACACTTCCTTAATCTACTGAGTGCTATGCATATGTATCCGTTCTTTATGCTAACATTGAATTACAGTATGCAATAAGTGGCTGGATTAGGACTAAATATGCCATTTACCATGAAATTTAATTTGATTGAATCAGTTTATACCTAACTAGTTCAGTATTGGAAACAAGCTTTCTGACTCATGTATGAATGTTTTATGCCTTGATTTTTATGTCTTGCTTATGGAAGGTAGAATAACGGTGAATACAGTAGGGCACTAGTTCAAGTCTATAATTCACAAAAACTACAATAAATATTTTCTTTAATGCAGCCAATTGCGCAGAGAGTACTAATCTTAGTCTTTGTTTTGGTGACAGTGGAAGAGATTTTTTTCTCTGAATGGCAAAACCTATTTTTAGGAGTGTTACAAGATCAAATAATCTAAAAATACTGTATATTGTACATTGTCAAGCATAACCTTTATAGTTTTTTGGACATAGTAGGGTTATATTAGGTTATGCTTGGGTTAGGTTACAAAAGGTTTGTTTCTTTCATTTGACACAATGCAACACAAAAAAAAGTTGTGATGTCCAAATTTCTGTGGGTTTTTTTAATTTTAACACATTGACTCCGATTCTCCACACGGGTAAAATTACATGTTGACAAATATCTTGGTGAATTTTAAAAATGAAGAATTTTGGTTTCACAAATTCGGTTGATCTATTGTCTTTCTAATCAGAACTAGCTGATTCGATTGATTAACACAAATTTGAAGAAAACTCAAAACTTTGTATTATACACAACAGTGCTTTGGTTACAATAGGTTAGGTTAGATGATTGCATGTACCATATATGACCCGCTTCAAAGACAATGTGTTGAAATATTAGTACAGGAATGGTTTAAGTGCCTTTCAATATAGCTTTTCCTATGCATTGAAATTTTTCAAAAATTGATTTTTGCCCTTTAGAAAATTTATTCCTGTCCAATAATATTAAAAAAAAGGCTGTACAATGAATAAGATGCTCTGTGCAATTGGCCACACTAATGCAAATGTCAACCAAAAATTGTCAAGTAATAAGTATGGTCAACAATTTATCAGTTACAAAATTCCATTTAGTTTTAGAAGTTAAGGATATAAATAAATGAGTAACCTTAATGCAAGTTCATAGAAAATTAGTTCTCTTGAACATTTATTCCCATAATAAATCAATTTCAGTCATTTAAGATTACTAAGGATAGTACAGAAATTATTTTGGAATTGAGGAGCCAGAATTTTTACAATATATGAAAGTCAGTCAGACCTTATACCTTGTGACTCCATAACCCTGCTTTAAATTATCTGCTATTCAAGCATATAGTCGCTACTCTGTACATATACATGGCCAGGTTACAATACATCTGCTGCATCATATAGGAATAACATTCTTGTTGTAATGCATTAGGTATTGATAAGAAGTTTAATTTTATAATAAGTATATTTTTGAATAGCCCTGCTGAAGTAAGCAGCCTATTCCAATAGCCTTCAATTTAGCCTCATTGAATCAAACTTGTTTTTCTGAGCTGCTGACGTCTTAGGGGAAAGTGATAAGCATCAAAAGAGTTGATGCTTAAAATTTGCAAGTTGATGTGGTATCAATTGGGTTTTTGATTGCAAACTGCAAAAGTTAAAGCCACATCTCCACAAGTTATCTCTGCTCATCTATAGTTTTTTTTAAATTAATTGTAGTGCCAAACAGTGGTAAGACACAGCAAAGTGGGAGTCTAATTTCTCTTGCTGTAAACCTTTTTATAAACAATGTCAACATTTTATATTTAAGGTAGCATTTTATATCAGATAAGATATTTGACTCCTTTACTAGATTACACTCATTGTTATCCATGTGGTACGTGTTGCACAGTATCTTAGATATACGCTGCTGCTTACGATGAGCGTGGCTCACCTTATTTTCACTAAATGCAGAAGGAAGATGGAGAGACAAACCCAGCAAGCAATCAAAAGGTCCTGTGATGCTGTTGTATGTGGTATCTAAAAGTGTTTGGAAAATTTCCCTTTCATAGGCAACTGTCAGCTTTTGCATGAATACATCACAACAACAAAATAATCAGAAAATTACTAAAATCTTTATTGAAAATTTTCTAATGCAATGTTTTTTGTTGGAATTGAAATAATTCTGTTCTGTAAATAATCTCTAGTGCAAATGTGAAAGATACAAATGAGCTTGCAAACACACTTTGCTTTTTATATATTATAGATTTTAGTTAAGAAAACTAGAATGCAAAAATTGAGGTTTAATTTAACATAATCAGTTTCCTATCTTTGATCTGCTTTCAAAGCTTTAATTTTATGTCAGAAAGTTTGAAAAATTATTAGGATAGTGCCTAGGGCTGGGGAGTTGGTAGTCTGAACCTTCAACTCCTACTTGTTAATACTAACAAAAATGATAGGAAGAAATATTCTCTTACCCACACAACTTTTTGGAAGTGCTTAATTTGAAAATAATTCTTTGCACCTCCCTCCATTCATTTGTGTTCAAGACCTGTGCCTAATTTTCAACTTTGTTACTTATGATTCCCTTTAATGCTAAAATGGATTTTGCAACAAAATACAGTTGGTCTTACAAGAAAATCCAACTGCAGCCCTACAAAATTCTTTAGGACAGTATCCATTATAGAGCCAACATGTTATTTCATATGGGGCCTGATGCTTCAATAAAATTTTGGGAACTCTTGAGAAATCAACTTGATGACTACTTAGTCTGATGCCAATTTTGACAATGTAGTAGGTGTATGTACTTGAATAAATGCTTAACCCTCTGCCTGCTTATATGCAATACCTATGGCTGTTCATAATGTGTATGAATTCTCTGCTGTTTAAGCCTGAGTTTTGGCGTTTTTCAATGGATTTATAGTTCTTAAAAGCTTATATTTCATGCCTGATAACTAAGTTACATTTTGAAATTTTATATTCAAATATTATACAAATGTTCGCTTTTTTTGCTGTATCAGTCATATATTATCTAAATGCAGGCATTTGATGTATTAAAAAAATATTTACAGTAGATAAAAGGAAAATAATTTTGAAAAGGTTTTACCTGCAAGATCACCAAAAATTTATGCTGAAATTTTAAGTAGAAACAGATTTATAGAAATAGTGCAGAAAAAGCATCCTCAAGATGAATAACATTGCACTATTTAAATATATGTAGTCATAAATTTTTCATAAATTTTGTGATCTAAAATCCTATGAGATTTCATTTGCTGAAAAGGAGAGCTTACTGGTACTGCCAGCTATCCTTGTGTTGAAGCCAGCTATTCATAATTGAGTTAAAGGTAAAAAAGCAAGCATACAATAAAGCACAAGATGATTGTGGAGCAACATGAGGCATGTATGGGATGCTGGTAGGTTTTGAAGTAGTGAAGCATTCTTAGAAGGTTGGTGTAGTCCGTAATCTAGAAGGATAAAAAATTGGGGTGAAGTTGCCATCTGATCAAGGATAAGTGTAGGGAGGAAAATATTGCTATGCAGTCACCAATAGGATCAACTGTGCTCACACTGACTTCATCACAACAGTCCTGGTATTTATTTGTGTGACATCTTGTCTGATCCCTGACTGATCAGAAAGCTCCTCAGTCTAGGACAGCCAATTTCACCTACAGGTGCTCACACAATGAAATGCATAAGCTTCTTTTGGTATAGAATTCAAGATTTTATTTTGCGTGGCTGTTGTACACACAAGTTGACATTAGAAAGTCCTTAGTAACTCCGTCTGAAGGACTTCCTCTTAGTAACTGAAGGGGAAGGTGCCTTAAATTATGTAATATATGTAGAATACTGTACTTTGAGGTTTAAGATGTTATTTTAATGGTTTGATTTGATTTCAGATGGCTCGTTCAGCAGTGAAGGGCAAGCAGAGTGGAGCTGCCAAGGCTCGCAGTGGGCAGGACAAAGTAGTGACAAGGGAGTGCACCATCAGACTGACATCTCGCCTCCACCGCATCACCAGGCTCAAGAGGGCGCCCAGGGCAGTCAAGGAGGTCCGCAAGTTCGCCCAAAAGGAAATGAAAACCGAGGATGTCAGGATTGATCCTCGTCTCACCAAGTTCCTGTGGAGCAAAGGCATCAGGTGTGTGGAGGGTAGATTTTTAATTTCCTCTGCGATATTAACTACATGAAGCTGTTCAGTTGTTGGAGACCTTCATTGTCCAGGGTGGGAAATGAGAAGCATCCATTTTAATAAGTTGCCATAAAACTACAAATAGTACAAAAATCTAGTTCATTTAAAATTAAAGAAGAGATTTTATAGTTTAATATAGATTTAAGCCCGAACACGGTATCTTTTAGATGACTCTCATTGTCGGTCAAACAATATGATGGTTATCTGCAACACGCTGAATTGAAGCGTCAGTTCGAAGGGTTGGCGGTCTGTCACAACAAGGTGTGCCTTCTGTTGTCCTGATTTCTTTCAATTTCAACACACTTGCTTATACGCACTTCTTCCAAGGACACGTTTTATTACCAAATTTTCTCCTGTAATTTCTTGGCAAACTTGCAACAGAACCATTATTTAAAAGTGAAGCTCAATGAATTTTTACTCGCCCTTCCTTTAACCGCATTGTGAGGGATATACTTTCACGACTTCTAAGCATAAGATGCTATGATTGTAGGTAGCACTGATACACTAAAAATTGGAATCTCATTTTTTATTTAAATCAACCTGATCTTTTGACTGTTGGGAGTTTTATAGCAATAATTTTTTAAAAGTAGTACCTTAATATTGTCCACCCTGTAGCGACATGATTTTCTCACACATTTGCCGTTTGCTACAAATTGAAATGATTTATATCCTTGAAGACATGATTGTGAAACGATGCATTTTTGAGATCTATACTTGTTCTGGATAGGAGCAACCTAATGTCTATCAAGTTCGTCGTGGCATCCACTCAAAAGCTCTACGTTCACAGCCTTGCTTGTGTGGATGGATGTCTGGTGCGAGATCAGGTTACACTCCAGTGCATCGAAGATGCCACACTCGTTCTTCTCTTTCTTTCCTTATCTCATCATGCCATTGGCCGCCGCTCTGACGCCTCTAAAGCGCGATTTCCTTGGTACTACCGAATCATTATGCACTGATGGTTTCATTAATGTGTTTTTTTTATACCCATCCTTGTGATTTTTAAAGGAATGCGTACATAACTGTATTCCCTTCTCGATCTGCATATAAAAATTGCAGTTTGGCATCAGCTCCTTCCTAGGTTTTAATTGCATTTTTTCATGTGAGGCGTGGGTCGTTCATTTTACATATATATTCATCTCAACCATTACAAAATTCGATAATTACTCGGCGTATCTTGTGACACACCCTTTTTTCAGCTCTGGCAATGTATTTCTCACTTAAATTAGCCATTTGCATACATGTCTTGATAACTTATTCTACATCTATATGTGTTATTCTCTCCTGTGCATCCATGCGGACTCTACTGAGCTAATTTTTAGGGGAAAATTTTGGGTGAACCTGTCCTTGGCTCTTGAATAACACTACAAAGTTTCAAGCTTTTAACATCTTTATTTTTTCGGGCTGTGAACCCGAGAGTATATTTGACAGCTCGACCAAATTTGTGTTCAGAGTATTGGGCATACGCTCGAATGATTGTGTTGGAGGCGCAAGTCGTGCAGATCATGTGCGCGATCGTACCTTTGTATGTTTACGGTTTTAATGTGGTAAAGGTATAATGTAATTATTTAGCGAATGAATTTTTTTTTAAGCAAAGACTTTTTATTACTTTGTACTAAATATTAGGTACAGCCATATGTGTATGATGTGAAATATACATGTAAACGTGAAATAAGCTCACAAAAAATAGCATCCTTATGACACGGAGTCGTAGGATCCTCTGGCGCGTTAAAGTGAGTTTCAACAATTTTTTTGTTCACTGAAATCTTCGGGAGCAAAATGAGCCCTCAAGTTCTTGGAGGTCACTACCAACAATTTACTGAAGGCCTGCAGGTCTTCAATGACAAATTTCTTGCTTTTCCATCTCCCTTTCGTTAGGCACAGGAATGCGAGCCTCGGCCTAGGAAAAAGTGAGCTCCATGTAAATATTGTCATCCATGCCTTAAATAATATTATACTTCTGTTGACCAGGGCTGTACCGAGACGTGTGCGAGTGCGCCTCTCCCGCCGCCGCAACAAGGACGAGGACTCCGTCCACCAGTACTACACCCTGGTGACCTTTGTACCCGTCACTACCTTCAAGGGGCTCACCACGGACAATGTCGAGGAGACCAGCGACGATTAATAAATTCGTCTTCGTGAAGTTTCGTCTCCTTTAAACCTGCGTGGAATTTCGAGACCTGGAATGTCTAAAATGCATGTTGACGATCCACCTTAAAATCTTTTGGTTGTAGTAAGCTATATGGATTAGGTACAATTTTCGCTAGTACAAATATATTCGGCTTGTTCATGAAAGGTCTTGCGTTGTATATGTGTGCCTCCTGCAATTATCTTGGGTTAGTGTCACTACCAAATTGCTATTGAGATCCGTTTGAAAGCGTTTGCGCAACTCCAATCACACCACTAAATTACTGTTTGAGTTGCTCTGTTTGTTCCTGTTTGAAATTGTCGCCATCTAATCGAGGTTTACGACACTCAGGTATAGATGCCAATCGGTTCGCTACCGTCAGGTTCATCTCTGGTCTGCGCTAACTCCTCGGCACTTCGCTGAGTGTGTCAGACTGGTTTTAAAATTGAATTCCAAGGTTCCAGGTGCGATAAAACATAAAAATATGTATTGAAACACCCGTACTAGCTCTCGCTGAATAGTGTTAGGTAACAAGTATGTAGCAAATGTCCATGGAAAGTACATCGTCGAAATTACAATCTAGTTGTAGTAGTAAAGTAATGCGACTCGTTACTTACCTCATGGAATCCGTTCAGCGTTACACTAAACTTAACTTGACAGTACGGGAAATTCTTGACCCTCTGTGACCCCTCGTCTATTTTTGCATTGAAGCTTCCTCTAAGCGCTTAGTACGAAACGGCAGCAGCGGCATGAAACGGTCCTGTGATGAACCTTCAGCATTTTTTCGGGCGAAGGTGTAAGGCATTACGTTGTGGGTTAGCTGTTCGACGATTGTTGCTTGCTGAAAAAGCTTTTGTACACGATACTACAGGCCCTCAGATCTTACAATTTGACGCACCCGATTATAACTGAAATTACGTCAAGTCTTGAGCGACTTTCACACACCCCTGAGCGAGTGAGGCACCCTTAATTCAAGCTGCGATAATAAGGCTCTGAGAGGAATAGGACATTGTTCAGGAGAATCAAGTACGGAAAATTTAGACCTAACGAACTCACGAGGAAGTTTTACTTTGTCAACTTGGGATTGGTCATACTCGTCTTCCACACGGATATTTACTGGGGCGTCGCCCGCCGCCCTTTCATGACGGTCGCCTAGTGTCTTCATCAGTGCAATATCTTTTGGCGGAGTGGCCTAGCTTTTCTGACGCCCACTTCCACTATTATCCTGAATCCTAGGAAGCCGATGCTGAATATGTCCTGATGTTGGCCGAACCCACCCGTGAACGTCTTATTTTCTTCGTTCCTGAATCTCATCTTGCGAATAAACTAGTACTATCTATGCCTTACGACTCCTAGAAAACTCGCTAGATTTTTGTGTCCTAAAAGGACTATGTAATGAAACCTGAAATATTTTGTAACTATATATAAACACGTCCAAAGGACTCGGCAGTTGTACTGCGTTCTCTGGTCTTACTGATGTAGGAGTAGGAAATACGGCCGAGCGCACCGCGTTGATGCCGGATGGGGCTCAGCGTGGGTTTGGCGCTGGGCCGTTAAACGGAGGGGGGGGAACTGGAACCCCATCGAACCGGCTGCCCCCTAAACAGGGATATGACCTATCGTTTGTTTTCCTTGTACCTTAATCTGGCAAATGTAATATTGATAAACCCTGAATCGCGGAGGAAATGAAAGCACTGATTTGAGGACTATTCTGGTTCTTGGTACGTGGTCACTACCATTTTATTTGTTGCATCCAGTTGTTTAGCATATCAATTATGAATCCTGTTGGAACTGTTTACGTATAAGCTAGAGTTTTCGGTGCTTTATAGGCCTAGCTACTGAAGCGCTAGTAACTTTGTTCTACTACGACTACTACTTGTACGCGAGAAATGAGCATTTATTATATGATACAAGAAACAGAAAAATCAGAACGTCTCGTTATTAGAGTGGTAAGAAATTACGGTCCTGAATGAATTTGAACATAATTATGATCAAAAGACATTTTGGAGAAGTCACAACTTACCATTAAAGTCTTAGGTGTTCCCAATTGTACGATTTCTCCATAAATTCAACCTGGGACGTATGAAGCGCGCGTTTTATTCGTTTGTGTATTTTACATACTGCAGTCATCGTCGCGTCTCCAGCTACTTTAAAATACTGTCTGTTTCTAAGTAGGAAAACGACGCCCATGGTTTTCGAGGATTAAACGATAATCCAAAGAATGTCAAGTCAGGAATTAAAGGTTTCACATATGAGATTTGAAGCCATTTTCAATTTTTTTCCTTTTGCGAGTATTGTTATAAAACTCTTGGTATACGGCCACTTGGAGGAATCGCAGCATTGCAATACTGTTCTATTAAATTTAGCAAATTCACCCATTAATAGGCTGATAGAAGCGTGAACTTTTTTCTTATGAACAGAAGAGTGTGTCGTTCCTTTGAAGAGATACGGTCTTGGCGTGCTGTGCTGTGGTCGTTTCGTCGACTAACGCGATTTATAAACCTTCGCATATGAACACTGCTTCGGGTTACGGATGTTTTTATTGGTAACAGTCCTAAGCTACTCTAATGAGAATTACGCTGACTCGGATAGCATTTTGCAAAAAATCAGTTTATGATCTGAAAATAAAATGAGAACTTGAGAATTACTTTTGTAAAGTGAGCATTTATGATAACAATATCGATAATTGTAAATAGTAATCTTCATTTCACTGGTCTTTACTACGGACCCGTAATATCCCGACCAGTGAGAGCATGAGCCAGGTCTGGTGGTTGGAAATGACCGAGGCAAAATCCTGTAGGACAACTCCATTCAGACGGACAGTCATCACTGCACGACGGTCGGACATTAGCGTCATGAATAAAGCAAAAAATAAAGTTCAAATCATCGACGTTGCCGTGCCCTACAGCTCGGGGATTGCTGATAAAAAAATTGAGAAATGTGGAGACTTTCGGAATGAACTTTCAAGAATTTAACACATGAAGGTGGAACTCGTCCCTATCGCTATCGGAGCGTGAGGCTCTACGCCTGGGGGCTTCGAGACTTCCCTCAATGAGGTTGAGTGCAGATTTCACCTCGGACTACTGCACAAGTCCGTGCTGCAAGGGACTACACAAAAAAATAATACAAACGTCTGAAACCTAAGACCCGCCTCGCACTCGACAACCCTCCCTGATGGTAGACCGCCCAAATACTGGGAGAAATCTATTTGCTGTGATAATCCTACAATATTAATAATAATCTTATTAAAAAAACGCAAGACAATGTACATAGACGCATATATATTTGTGGCGAGCCATTATATTTGTGGTAAATTTAGAGGGAGTGCAGAGGGTAAGCAAATGTAATTGAGAATTTTGCAATGACACGGGTAAAGAAATGAAATGCTATTTGAGTGCACTTCTGGATGTTGTTTTTCTTATACGTGCCACCTTATTCGCATGCATTANGTTAAAGCTTCTACTTGCCTCCAGAAAAGCAGAAAAGCATCATCGACGCTTGCAGTTCTCTCCTGGAGGCTGAACTCGCAGTTTTCTTTCAGCACTGAGAGGCAGTAGCCAATCGTTGGTGCGAGCAGGCCTGAGGCGCTCACAAATCCAGGACTACCGACCATATTCCTGAAAATGTCACTGGAGGTCACTTTCAGTCGAGAACTTACAGCTTGCGTGAAATGGGTCCAATTAAGAACATTACAGCATATTGGGTAACAAAGCGCTTTGACTAACTGTAATTTGCTCAATTCTCAGAAGCTAAATTTACTGGCGAGTTGATTGCTTATCTTGTTCAGTTTTATGAAATGTCAGCCAATCTCTTTATTCTCTTTATTGTTGCGACCACTGTTAGTAATTGCATTCCCAAAGTGCAAGAAGTTATTTGTATTATTAAAGTAGTTTGAAAGGAAGGGCTTCCATTAAAAATAACGGAAAACATATTACCAAGATGTCCTCCGCTTCAAACCATAATTTAAGTATTCTGTATCCTATGGTTAGTTTTTCGACTACTCATTCACAGATTTCTATAAGTTTTTGCTGTGCATTAACATATGGAACAAGTAGGACCATAACACCGGCAGTAAAGATGTCATAAAAACCATTCTCACCATTCTGTTGTTTGATACTGAAAGAGCATAATGAATTGAGTCCATTGAGCACACTGAAGAGCAGCGGGGTCTGTAGATCACCCGCCCTGATATCATTTGTAACAAAAAATATCGAAAAATAACCTCAATTTAAGAATAATATTACATCATTTGAACTCAGGTTTCAAGTTTTACTTTCTAACTATGATCCACACAGCCCTTTTTCGTCTTAGACAGACGGTCTTAATTATGATTTACGTAATTGATAACTTAACTTATGTAAGATGTTGTAGACCATATTTACCAGTCAGGGTAGAATAAAAAAAAAAGTCTTCAGATGCGAGCGATAAAAAAACTTAATTCATTGTAACTCATCCTAAAATTGAATCTTAGAAAAGATTTATTTTGAAATAAATATCCCCTGACGGCTCTTGCAATGATTAGTAGCAGTCCGCAGCAAATTTCAAGCTAAACGTCGGACTGCCTGCAACTGCGGCTGGCCGAACTGATCTGCAGCGCAGGCTTGAGTGAGGTAGCGGAAAGATGCTCCCGAAATTGTTATTTTTATTCACAAGACGAAGGCTCTAAGTAAGCCTATCACGTATCATGGCTACGTACGGGTCAGCGAAAACTGCACAACCGTCAAACACTGAAGGTAAGAATAGATTTGAATTGTTAATAGATCATCGGTAGATTTAACTGATCAGGGTATGTCATAGCCAAACATCTTTGAATTTGTTTGTTGCCAGATCCAGAGAGAATCTGTTGATATTTATATTTTAAAGGTATTATCACAGTTTCTTGTGATAATTTTTTACTTATTTATACATTGCAAAGCTTGAATAAGGTACGTATTTAGCATTCAATCACCAAAGAAACTTGTTCGAGCAGAACAAGTTTAGATACTAGAAATTCCAGCAGAAGTACAGGAGTTCAAGTTTCCGAATTATTTAATTAAAATAAAGAAACGTTTTGGTATATTATGATTTTGATGTAAAACTTGGAAGCGGCTCTCAAGTATCGTACTATGTTTGGTGAGCCAGGTTGTTGTTCAATATGCGGTAAAAATAGAGGCCAATAATTCGTAGTTACTCCGGGAACGGTTCGAATACCGGCTCGGAATCACACACCAGCTGTCGTCACACTGCCTGCGTTGTAGATTTGATGTCGTAGAGGGCAATCATTTATGTGGTTTTATTTAATTCACGAAAAGTTTTTTAGACCATAGGTAGTAAATCATGAGTTCAAGAGTTGCATCACTAAGTTACCAAGGTCTAAAGTCGTACCAAATTCTTGATCGACTTCAACTATCGCCCGCTTTTCCTAAAGTTAGAGCGCTTTACGACACTTAATTGAAATTTTTCCGGAAGGATCTTCTTGGTATGTTTGAGTGAAGAACTAGAATCGCGGGCACTAAGGCGGTAAAATTGCAGTACGAGTGACATTTTTTCTATGCGGTGCACCTCACGCTTGAGAGACAGAAAGTGTGCATCCAGATACATAGTTTGATAGCTTATTATCGAATTCTAAACTGGTTTGTTTAATTTGAACAATTCTCCGCCACAGGTCCTTTATTTGAGAGAACTGCAGCCTACTTCATCGTCTCGTTGGGTGTTGTGCATTTATTTTCAGTGATAAGCCCTTGGAATTTTCAGTAGGTTCATTTGGAGAGAGAGATTATCCAAGTATATGGGCTCATAGTTTCAGCCTTGTATTTGACTTTTGTATTGTCATAAATATGTCGCATAACTATTGTAAATACCTTCTCAGATGACATTATACATATAGGCAGTAGGGTTAGGTTTGTCTATCGTATGCTGCGGACCTGGCGTCCCCGGGGGTGCATTGTTAGGTTACCTCGCCTCCAGCTAGGCCTTCTGGACTTATATTTTTGATCCCCACGTTTTTTCATTTCTCACACCTTCTTTGCTGTCTCTTCTTGGTCTTTTCTTTCTCTTTATTCTTAACTTGCTATTTCTATGAGCAAGGGATCCTGCGTGGGAACACACCTTGCGCATTGATTCCCCCTTGCCTATACTCCATACTGAATGGTCCCTTCCCTTCATTCTTTTAGGATCACATTTCATGTAGAAAGGGAGATTTGAACTGACCAACAATCTAATCTAAACTATTGCAAATTTATTAAACTCGAGACCTCATATGGTAGCTCGTTTGTAACATTTTGGTTTAACATCGATTCATATGTTCCATGGTGGTAAGAAGATCACGCTCCTGTCATCATTGAAAAGAGAACTATAAGGCCTCGTTTTGTGGGCAGGCTTTTTCTGGGCCTCAGAATCTAAAGTACCAGTTATGAAAATCTGGCATGAGCTTAGTTTCCGTCTACGTGAGACAGGGTCTGCCGTTGTGCTAGTGTGTGGGTTACGTGTGTGCCGCTCCAGCAATGTCAAGCGCTTTTTTCAACGAGATTCGTAGCTGTTCATTGAGATAATAACCATATTTTTTAATATTCAAGTAATAATACGCCTCTGCGCTTTTTAGATGCAGCATTCTAGGAATGTTGTCATGTTTTATCTATGAATTTGTTTATAGTATTCTCCCTTAACCCAATATAACAGCAAGAAAATGAATTCCCCTGAATTATTTTTTGTGGAGATTGTGAAGTTCGCGTCTAGAAATTTTTACTTACAATGTTGAGTACCATCCTGATATGTTCTGAATGTTATTGGTAGACTGAAGTATCATTAATGTGGACAAATCTTGGAAAGAAGATTATAGATTAGTGGAATAGTCTTCAAGAGAGCAGTGTCTTCAAAAATTGAAGTACTCTTTCGCTGGCTGCTTCAACAACAGTCTCAAGCTAGTTCTAAAAATGTTCGGGTTGCGAGAAATGGAGTTTTCGGAGAAAGTTTCACAGATCCATGCAAGAAGACCGCAATACCTCTACGAAGCCAAAACGACACGTCTGCTTCGGTACCAGGCGTTCTCGCATGAGAAGACTGGAACTTTGTTGCGTTCTGGTGAAGTTCCACATTTAGGATAAGCTAGGTAAATTGCCAAGGTCTGGTGCCGAAGTTACAAACCAGACCTGTTTCCCAAAAGGGGCGAGGATTTTTCCAGTGTGGGTGTGAACCGTGTAATTGCTTCAGCCTCCTTTCCTATCAGCTAAATTACATGGTGATGGGAGGATGCAGCGAAAGTATGTACAGTGTTCCATGGTAACCAAAAAATTTACTACCGTTTAATACATAGCGCTAAATCCATAAATGGTAAGAATTTATCTCGTTACCTTGTAGCAGAATTACTAACACGACTAGAAATTGTTCTACAAAATTCGAAGCAAAACTAATTTATATGACTAAAGAGTGTTGGCAAATAACTAGTGTTCGATTTGTTTTAAATATTTTAGTATTTTACTGTTAATCTGTCGCTTTTGATTACACTAAACCATTGATTAATGTTTAAGGACACAATAATGTTCACTAACTATTGAGTAGCTGGAGGAAATAAAAGCCATTCGTTTAATAGTACTTTTAATATTTTTTTTCCCAGTTAACACGAGCCTGGTGATTGCGGTGTGCGTTTTGGGGACCCTTGTGGGCGTGGGGCTCCTGGTAGGGGTGGCGGCGCTGGTGCTCCTCCGTTGCGAGTGCTGCGTTGCCACGCCCTGGGGGTGGAACAAGAGGGCGGACCGCCGCAGCAGGAGGTCCAGGGCTGAAATTGAGCTGGAGAACCTCGCTGGAGGCGCTGAAAACTTCATCACTGATTCCATGTTGCCAGGAAACAGGACAGGTTTGTAGAGCTTTTTTTGAACATATTTACGTTAAACTATAGTCTTGCTGTCTTCTTGGTGGTAGTTTTGCATTGCAGCTATTGCAAGATTTTCAGGCCACAAATTTGCTTTACCAAGATATTATGTTTTGCATGAAAATTTGTCAATTTTGACGATCAAGGTAGTTTGATTGGCTCGAGCTTTGGTATGGTAGAATAACCAAAGTCACGTTCAGTTTTTGAATCAATCAAATCAAATGTCGGGATCATTTCCTGTCACGGGGAGGATCCCGACACGATCCTGTCACGTTTTCGACGAAAAAATAAAATAAAAACTATTAGAGCATTTACATACAATAGCTTTTCGGGCCCTCACTCATACAGCTACAGAAAACATGGTACCCGGCTGTTGGTGATGGACGATACCTGTGAAATCTTCTGCTATAAGACGCTCATAAGACCAGCGAAGATACCCCCACAATGTCTTTGTTGGTCGTGTCCCCCACCGGCTTTCTTCCCACAGCGGCACGAGGGCACGCAGGGAAGTTCATAGGGCTGCATCAATTACAATCATTTGATACTCGTACTACCTCCACTTGCTTCCATTTTCTGCTCGCAGCCTCGCTTTATCCACAGACAGATTTATACCTTCATACCTCTTAACGCACCCTTCCCTCCATCTGACCAACCGAGTCTCTCGTCCCTCTTCCAATTTAGTTAGACTCTCTTATTCGCTCTCCCACCCGATGCCCATTCATTCTCACCACAAGACCAAGCCACCGCGACACCTTTTGATCAGCTCTACAAGTTAGCTCGCTAACAACGCCTGCTCTTTTACGCACCTCTCCATTCCTCAATCAATCTATTCGTGTAATACCAAAGATTCCTGTCAAGCACCTCATCTCTAACGTATTCAATATTCTCCAGTCTTCCACTTTCTGCTTTAATATTTCTGCACCATATGAATGATCTGTATTTTTTTTACACTAAATATCGCTAGGCTTTGATACTTTTTCGTGCCTCTGACCCCTTTTTCCAGGTCATTTATAGTCGCGACTTTAATGGTAGCATATTTCCGAGTGGTCTAGGCGCGTAGTTCAGTGACCTCTGGTGGGAGATCAATCAAAGAACCGAAAGTTTTCACAATAAATTTAAATTAAGTGACACATCCTTAGCAGCTTCAGGAGTCAACAACACAACAGAACCGATACGACTGCCAGCTCACAAACGCCCTTTGGAGTCACTGTGGCGGTTTTATAAGAGCGAAAACTGTCCCTCAAACCCTGGATGGGGTCACGCTCTGAACGATCACGTACTTAACACAAGCACTAGATGCGTAAGTGAGTAGACTAGCGAGAGCGATCGCACGAGATTACCAATATCCGTGAAAAATACACCTCGAACAATCAACGATAAGTTGAGGTCACCTTGCTCTCAAACTCCCTCGGACTCGAATAAAATAAAATAATGTATAACTTCTCACTGACGATCAAGGCTCCTACGTGGTCACGTCCCGCTCTCTTGATGTCGCCGTTCTACTTAGAGTGCTCACGTGACTGCTCGTTTTTCTTCGAATGCTTGCGTGGCTGCCCGTTTTAAATCGAGTGCTCGCGTGGCTGCCCGTTTTTCTTCGAATGCTTGCGTAGCTGCCCGTTTTTCTTCGAGTGCTTGCGTGGCTGCCCGTTTTTCTTCGAGTGCTCGCGTGGCTGCC
>VOMN01058783.1:0-12730 GCA_014899125.1 Orchestia grillus | reverse complement strand
GGCGTGTCAGTTCTGACAGCAACTTGAGGAGCCGCTTTCTCTTTCTTTTATAACTCGTTAAATAGGAAATTTCATTGCGCATCAGATCTTTTTTTTAAATGTTGAGTTTATTGAGTTTGAAAAAAGATACAGACCTCAGACTAGAAAAAAAGCCAAATTTCGATTTTTAGAAAAATTGCGATATAGAACTAAAAATTATTATCTAAAATTTGAAAAATATTTTATTTTCCTTATTGAGACTCACAAAATGATATGTGTTTCATTGTTCTAGGGCAAATATTGTGGGAGTTTTAGCATTTCAAACATTTTTCAAAAATTTCGTTTTCTTTTTATGACTCGTTTTCTTTAAAAAAATCGGAAAATTTTTCTTCAGCAAAATGTGTCCCTTTTATCGAGTTACATACGTGTGTCAAATCTGAAACAGATCCGTCCCATAAGGAAAATTTTTCCAAAAATGGGACGGTCCATTTAATTTGAAATTGAGTTATTTTAGTTTGAAATTGATCTATTTTAACTTGGAGTTAAAATGGTGTAGTATACTAAGAGAAATCCGAAGTGTTTGCGCGCTTGTGCCTTGCTTGGCTGTTTCTGGTAACATGAGTGTAAGTAACTCTTAAATATGAGGAAGAACTACTGCACAAGTCCGATGGTTTCCGAACGCAATGCATGGAAAAAATGCATATGGGTCACATTTCTATTCTACAGCGAATATAATTGCTTACCTGTTAATAACAAGTGAATTTAAGGACAGAGAAAATGTGTTACGAGCGGTCTAGTATTTCATAAAATTTAGATAGCCATCACCTCACTCGTGTTCTTCGAAGCGAGTCATGAACATAATTATTTAATTAAACTGAATCACTTGGCCTAGTACGAGAAAATGTGTCATCGTAACTAAAAGTTTTAATTAGATAAAGAAATATTATATCTACTCGTATAATGAATGAGTGATGTTATAAGCAAGTGACTAATGGTTCCCACCTCGGCCAGCAGTAATTGGCGCCTCACAGGGACTGATATCGCGTTCGACTTGAGTACCGTCTGAGACCATCATCTCAGAGGAAGGGGCTGTACTACTGGGGAGCGCAGCACGGCGGGGGGAGTGTAGTAGGGGGGTCACACGTGTGGGGGTGAGGATTGTAGTATTACTCTACGCCTGCGTTGCGTAGCAAGCCATTCAGACTCTACCGAAAATTTTCGTTCACGAGCTAACTGCCGGGAATATGCTTTTTCCCAGTGTTTGACTCACATCACAGTCTCGTAAAATGGTGGTTGAATTTACAGTAATATGATGATGATCCTTCGTTGATGGAGATTGAATATTTCATATTAAAAAAGTATTGTCATATTAAAAGTATAGGTTAAAGATGAACGAATCTTTGTGGGAATAGTTGTGGAACGTCAGAGAGCTGGCACAGGCGTCCGCTGCCTCAAGGCTGAAGAGAGCAGAGCTGATGCCAAATTTCCTAGTATTCTTATCTCTGGTTATCGTCAAGTAGTAGCTGATAGAGCTCCATCATTCAGGCACTAGTGAAATCTAGTAATGTCTACCCCCCGGGTTAATATCAATGTCTATTTCTAAATGAAAGTTCTGTACTTCGCTAACGTTGCGCAACCGCAGCTTCGAGCGACGTTTGCCGCCAAAACTCGCATCTGAGGCCGCAGTAGAACAGACCTGCGCGTCATCAAGTGGAAGTGGCGTGCCTCTGCCCTCCATTTCTTCCCACAGCTCTCCACCCGTGGAAGGAAACAAGAATTAACGCCATTGTCAATCATGCATCTAACCTTGGTGAAAATATCAATCGTCCCTCGTAAAAACTATTATTTCTCGTCCCCATTGGTGTCGTTCGCAGGGCTGAAAAAAAATATTTTTAAATTGAGACACCAATGTGCTTATTTTTAAAAATTTTCAACTTGTATAATTGTCAACAAGAAAGTTGAAGTGTACTGACTCGTGATAAAATACCTTTGCCCAAGTGGTGCGGGAATATTTACGCTTTCGGAAGTCGTAATTTTCACTACACCGCAATTTTCACTGAAATAAATCATGTAAGTCCGTTTAAATTTTACACAAACTGAATTAGCAGCCACTTCTCGAATGATTTCCATTATGTAACTTCAGCTACAACTGGAGGTAGCTTTTGTTTTTCCGAATTGAATGTTTACAATGTTCCAAACAGGAATAAAACTCGCTCGTAAGCCTCAGTATAAGTTGTCATGGAACTTCGCAGTTATGAAAAAAACAAGAAGGATGATGGTATGTACAGGTGTTCCTCGATTCATGTTGCAATTGTTTTCGGATCAATTTTACTTGTGATCATAATTTTCAATTTCACTTGTGATCATAATTTTCAATTTCACTTGTGATCATAATTTTTCGTTCTAGGTTTCGACTTATGCATTTTTAAATCATAAATACTTCTTTAAATGCCTGGAGTTGCAAATTTAGAACTCAAATCATGTTGTACGTAAAATCAGTACGACGTACGTATTACATACATACAACGAGGCTACCTGTACCTGCGTAGCCGGGGGTCGCCCCTCAAGACGGGCGAAGGACTCGCAGGTTTGTGCGCCCTGCGCCGCCTCTTGACCTGTCCAGAACAAAACACGGGTCGGCCCCTGGTCCTGATAGATGTTCTCGCGCTGGAAACTGCGCGCTCGGTGCCATCAGGCGCTCCCGGGTGCGCAATGAGGCGAAGGCATTTAAAATATCGCAACGATATTCATAAGTTTCTCTGCGCTTGAGATAAAATGAATTAAGCACTCACTGTATTTTTTCTCTGTACAGTACTTGTAATTGTGTTTTTTCATTTGTATCCGCTGATCACGTAATGCTGACGACATTGGAACGTTCTCAAATCCACGTTTATTCTGCTGAGCTATTGCAAGAAATTAGGGATTAATATTACTACTCTTCTTAAAAAGGTTTACTGCAATATGATGTTCTATGAACGAAATACTTGAAATATTAGGTGTCAGGCTAAAAGTTTTCACCACGCTAAGTCCACCCAAACGGTTGCTCACAATATGCTTCTCGGTGCACAATTCTCTGATTCCACAGGTGTCGTAGAACCCTTTGAAATTTCAGCTATTTCATTTTGTTTACCGTGTGATCCGAATAGCATTGCATCTTTTCGATTCAATTGTATTCGAAGAAGATGTAAATATTCATTGTGCCTTTTTAAAAGATTTCCTGGAGGCACGATATATGACGAAAGATTTTTTCTGATAAGGTATGTAAAGGAAACATTATAAAATACTACACAATCGTTTTCAGGTCAGCCGTAAATGGTGTAACCATTATTTTTAGCCTATTGCAGCAAGTAAATTAATGTTTCTTCAAAATTATTCCATATCGTCATTCCTGTCAGTGAAATTGATATAACAGCCCGCAATGGTGGGAGCTTGTCTTTACAACTGCAAAAATTTGTCTAAAAGTTTGAGGTATGGTCGCTAGTCAGGGCGATGGTCTTACAGGATGTTATACATTCTATGTCAATGTTATACATGAAAGTGCTGACTCTAAGTTTTACCTACCTTATACTATGCATGCACTGCTCTCGAACACAACCAAAGATAAGTTTCTTGTAAGCTTATTGCAGTTTTTTATTTTTACTTAGTTTTTCTTACAATCAATCGATCGGTAATACCTTTGAGTACAAACAGTTGTGCATGTACAGGGTCGCCCAAAAGTAAGGTACCCTCACTGATATCAGTAGCACTGATACGTTAACTAATGTTTACGACAGAATTTCCCATAGGGTACCCTACTTTTGGGTCACCCTGTACAACTCCCTACGATTTGACATATCCTTTCTTAGTGATATTGGCAATTTCGTGAGTAGGCTGACAACCGTCAATCCAGCGCTCTATGCGGGGGACTCCTGTACCTCAAGGCCAATAGATTAGTTCAGGTTAGTTTCTAGTCTTGAACGTGGGTATCAAACGATTTAAAATATATATCCTTCCTCCAAACCTATCGCGCCACCAGGCAACCCGAACAGTAGGTCACATCACCAGTATCCACTAAGGCTCTTCTAAATGTTGTAATAGAATTGATTATTTTCGATTTCACGGTAGCCCACGTCCACGGGGTGACTTCATAATGCTGGTGAGGGCTCATGTTAACGACACGTTAGGAATGCTGAGAGTCGGGTATAGCAATTTCTGTGGCTTGGTTGAACAGGCTTCAAGTATATTTGCAAAAGTTAACAAAAATTGTGAATATATATATTAGTTATGATGTAGAAACTCTGGTTAGGTGAATCAAATCAGGGGTTACCATAAATTTTAGAAAGTTAGTACCAAATTGATTTCTTGCTACAAGTAACAAATTTTGACGAACGTTCATGACGTATCATGAATAAAAAATGAACGAGGAGAGCTGTTTTCATGTGGAATTAGTTTCTATACAGTTTCCCAATAAATTCGGCAAAAAGGATGTAGTGATATTTTATTAAGACACTGTCCAATAAAATGAGTGGGATGAACGACATGAAAGCTTTTACGCATTCAATATACTCTGTCATGAGTGCCAACACAATAAAGTTAGCTTTTAAGCCTATAAAAGGGAAATTTTTTATTCAAAGGAAAATTCAAATTGGCCTTTTGGGAAATTGTATCTGAAATATATTTTATTACTTACCTAACTTGTCACTATGAATAACTGACCGTTCCAATTCATTATACAGGGGACTCAGTGTAGGAAAACACATAGAGGACTATACATTACGAGAAAGGTCTGTTAATTAACCAAAAAACGCATGTTATATCAACAAGTTGTTAGACTCGTCCACGCGGGAAGTTTTACCTCCATTCAATGAAAAGGCAAATACGTTGCACAAAACAAGACACATCCTGTCAAAAATGCTCGGTAGTAAGTATGGCAAACTGCATTCACACGATATGTACCCTTCGAAAATCTAGTACAGCAACTGCAAATTTTCCATGTTTTGGTGAAAAAAAACAAATCAATGTTTTTCATTTTTCAAACTACTTACAGCTCAAATACGATAGATTGAACAATCCTTACTCTTCACTGTCTATGAAATTTTCAATTCATGGAATCTAAATTAAAAAATAATGTAAGTTCGAAAATGAATTAGTTATTTTTTCATAGCTCACTTAATCAACAAGGAACAGCAGCGCCCTCAAGATCTAAGGTTTGCAGACTTCAAGAAGCAGCTGGGAAAAACAAAGTCTCGTCAAGTATGAAATAAACTGTTAAGAAACAACATGGCAGCTTTGACGAGCGGCAAGGCTTCAGGGCCCTGCCGCACGAGTAACAGTTAGAGAACGAGGGATGAAAACCTAACCTAGTTGACCGAGGCGGTGCATGGCGGGCAATTACGGTGATGCTACGCGCTGTTGAGTCACTTTCCGCTCCTCATTGCTTACTATTAACATGCGACTTTTTCACTTTGTTCCAAAGACACAACTACGAAGAAAAAAAATGAGAGGCGAAAAGTAAGAAAGGACAGTCGCCGACGCACCAGATCTAGCTTCTGATCGCGGATGCATTACTTGCATGACGGTCAATACCAGGGACTTAAATCTCGCATCTTCCCCGAAAATTTAAGGCGTATTTATTTATTCGGGAGGAGAACCTATTGTTGTAAAATACATTCAGAAACGAGCCTGCCTCTCGCGCTTCGGTGTCGTATGGGCACTTTCGTCCAGATAGAGGCAGTCTGAACAGAAATCGGTTTGGCTTCAAACTTTAAGATGAGGAAAACTGCGAGGAGATAATTCACCGTAAATAGAAGAAATAGTTAACGAAACTCATTCCAATTCAGCCTCTAACAGTCTGCAATTTTAGGAACAAATCTCTCAGCGTTTCCCGAGCTAATTTTCATTAGGATTCAATATTCTTCAGACATTCGTGATTTTCATTTGTTTCAATCGCACAACAGAACCCTTAAAAACTAAATCAATTTAAGAGGAATTTAATGTAATTTCCTCATGCGAATAAAAATTGAGAAAGAAAGTTTAAACATGGAGGAATAGGTGTGGCCATGACCAGGCTTGTGAATTTCTACAAGCTTGAACGTCAAAAGGAAGTTTTAGAGCTTTTTTAGTGTTGATGAAATAAGGGTTGCTATGCATGAAATAAACTCTAATATTGAGTACGTGAGGGCTAAACATGGAAGTGGTATACCCTCAACAGGACCTGCAATGCGTTGAGGGATCGACTATCCATCAATGTACGAAATAAATGAAAAGAGACATCATTGAACCCGCTCTTCTCTCAGCCAGTCATGCTCAGCAGTCCTGCGTCCGATGTGTGCTGCCGCCGCGTACAGGACGGAGGTCTAGGACCTCGTTGGACTCGCCTACAGCGGTCGGTCAAAGTACCTTTGACAAGCTACGAGTCTTTTCAAGTCAATTTCATTGTCTAAATTTCTTGCATTTCACCGAAAAACGAGTATAGACAATTACTTAAAGATATATTTATTCATTCATCACGTTTAACACTTCGTCTAGATATGAAAATTCGGATTCATATCAACGGGATGCAAACTTTGGCACCCTCAGAAATGCAGTGCATGAGTTAAGTTTTTTAACGTATAGAACTTGCCCTATGATTGAAGAAAAAACGCCTTAAAAAATAAGAAATCACAAAGTTTAACTCGAAATTTTTAAATTTTATCGCTATCATGCGTTCTTACTTTATTCATCAAAAAAGGTGTATTAATTCATTCATTCATATTTTAAAATGAGTTAGAATTACCATCTCGTGTCAGATAAAACACCTAAAAAGAAGGAATGTGTAACTTTTGAAGAATTTTCTTACACAAAACTTATTCAAAATTCAGCGAGAATTTGACAGAAATCATCATTATTGGTTTCGTTTTCCTTGACTTTAAATTTTTCATGCACTGATTGCTCTGAATTCTTTACGCTTGTAGCGCACAACTCGTACGAACGCAACTCGTGCCCCGTGCGGACCACGGTCTGGTGTCTCAGCACTGCGCAGGAAGGAATTGCTTCACATTATCCATTTCATACTTGAAAGCAATCATCTTCTCTTACATCACAAAGAGATATCTGTACAAAGAATGCCTTTATATAACTCTTTTTTGTAAGGATCCTAATCCTGTTGGCCTGAGAGCAGCGCCTCGCGACTCTCCCAGACCGAGAGCTGCCTAGCGGCCGTGTGGGTCCCAGCTTGCTCTGTTGGAGCCGCTGTCGTCCGGACCGCGAATGCTCTTTTCTCGTGTATAAATGGTCAGTTAATTCATGTAGAATGTTATTTTACTTCATGTAACTGATGTTTCCCTTAATTTCACGGGGAACGCTTATAAAGCTCATCATAAAAAGGAGTGGTGAATGAGTCTGTTTGGACAACTAGAATGTTATTTTACTTCATGTTACTGCTGTTTTCCTTAATTTCAAGGGGAACACTTATAACGCTCATCATAAAAAGGAGTGGTGAAGATAAAAAGACAGGCTCATTCTGCTACTCTCCGTCTTCCTAAGTTTACCGAGTACAGTAGACAACTACGTGTGCTGCATCAATAGCCATCTGAAAAAACTTAAAGTACAATTTGAATTTATTCTCTAGTTTTTAGTTAACATTTTCCTAACTTAATCCGGTTAGGAACTCACTATGCGCCTCTGAAAAATATTCTGTAAAGTACGTGGTCATATTATTGACTTATAAATAGAGCAAAGAATGTTATTTCACTTTGCTCCAATGATTTGAGCCTATTACAGCTACATAGTATATGAAAAGCATGCAAGGAGTTACGACTGAAGAGCCAAGAGCTAATTCCTACGTTTGATTCCTTAGTTTCCAAGTACCATAAAGTATCCCCCTGGAAGCGGAAGTTTCCAAGTTCCATAAAATATCCCCCTGGTAGCAGAAGTTTCCAAAGTTCCATAAAATGTCCTCCTGGAACCAGAAGTTTCCAAGTACCATAAAATATCTCCAGGAAGTGGAAGTTTCCAAGTACCATAAAATATCCCCTAGGAAGAAGAAGGCCTTTGAAATACTTCGTGTAAGATGAGGGAATGTATCTATATAAAGAAATTTTAATCACTTTGTTCCTAATTGCTTTCGCTACTGTCCGCAAGAGAAGGCGACATTCAATCTCTCTTGAAAACCAATGTGTAAAAATATCTTCATACAACACGTCCAGCACGGTAAAATATCTTCAAACAACGCGTCTAGTACGGTAAAATTGAATAAAGTTTCTCTAAGATGTAGACAGGTTACACATCATCGAATTATTATAAATGTATTTCAATTTTTTATTAACTTGTTCATTAGTGTCTGTCATGTTTCTAGTGGATTATATGAGGGAACTCTGACTTTTCAAAGATTCTACCTTTGCTGCGTCAAAGATTCATGTTTCTACCTTGGACTGTCAAATATGTTCTTGTTTAATAACCCGACCTTCGAAAAACTAACATATCTGTTAAGCACGCGTGCATCCTTTTCAATATTCGATTAAATTAAAACTAAATATAGAGTAACTGGATGGGAGATGATGTTTCCTTCTTAAACTTGTCCTGGGCTCCAAACTGAGCCGTCAGCCAAGGCTGTTTTGGAGAGACGCAGCGAGCGGCAGTTACCTCTCAACGTCTCTCGTCTTTCTTCCATTCCCTCGGCTGCTCTTTCCGTTTGTGTGACGGAGTTCCCAGATTTTTTGGGCCGTGCAATGGGATACCGCTGAAGAAGCGCCCCTTGAGATCATTTGTAAGGCAGACGGCAGGACGGGTTCGGGTTATTGTTCGACAGTGCGGGACCGCGTACTCTCATTTCTCGCTCGAGTTGGTAAAGGATGTGTGAAGCGCTCAGTAAAATAATTCGATGATATAAATCGTCTTACAGTGGTAATTAACAAAATCAAATGTTTTAGGAAAAAATTCACAGTTTAGGACTTAGGAGCCATCATGATATTGCCAATAGTGACAGTTAAGTCTAGGACTTTGCCGTTGCAAATGTCAGTAGTTGCTGAAAAAATTCTGCAGATAAATTTACATTTAGCTAGAATATACAATTTTACTCGCTAGAGGAAAGAATGAAATTTCTCATCGAAGAAAAGTAATTAGCATTCGTTACAAGGAGTTTTCTGTCAAGTTGAGCCTGAATATATAAATTGCAAAGTCAGCTCGAAACCATTTTGGGAAAAAGTTAATGTTCTAAACATTTCTTCAATTCCGTTCCACAGTGAACTTCAATTCATAGCTACCCTGCCCTCTAAAATCTTTAAATATTTGTGAAATAAATCGTCCTGATCGATCGCAAATTCTTAGTCCAGGTATAATTTAATTATTTTTTGTCAGTTTAATTGTGGAAAATATTAGTTAGGGTTCGAAGCAATAGTCGTCGGTCAATTTTGAAATCTGCAACCAAACTTGAGGATAAAAGCTCGAAATTAGGACCTTGAGCCAGTCGGTCGGTGGAATTGGACGTCTGAAAGTCAGTAGTCAGAGTGAGGTACTCGACTTACTGATGCAGCAATCCCGATACTTCAGCTACTTTTGAGTAACAACAATCGCAATTTCGCTGAGGGTTTTTTTGTGGTGCATAGTGCACAAACTCTACAGCACGAATCATAAAGACACGTAGCTGAATACAAGCCAACGCTGACCGCTCGGCCCCCTGCACTTTGACCTGAATCTCGCAAGTATTAATTTTTTGTCTCACAGAAAAGGGTGTGTGAGCAGCAGGTTACCTACCGCCAGTGAAGTGCATCCTGTCGACAAATAGCAAATGCTTGACAAAGTAGTTTTTAACCGTGTGTACTGTCTCCAGCTGGCACCAGAACCGTGTGTACTGTCTCCAGCTGGCGCCAGAACCGTGTGTACTGTCTCCAGCTGGTGCCAGAACCGTGTGTACTGTCTCCAGCTGGTGCCAGAAGTTTCCGTTCGCCCCTCAGCAGAAGCCGTTTGATTAATGTGTTCGCCGGGTGAGAATAGTTACATGTAATTTTATTACCTCGATTTTTTGCCAATTAAGTGCTTTAGCCTTTAACCTATTTAGGCGAGAATAAGCTACGGCTTTTAGGTCAATGATAGCTCAAGTGAAATTAGGGATCCACAGATTGAGACCTCTGTCTACTCAGTTCACTCAGTCCTTTTAGTTCAGTCAGTACCTACTGACCTTCAAGTTCACTGAGTCCTGCCAGGCATTCAGTATAATAATTTGAGTGTGTTCGATCAATCCATGCAGTTCACTCGCCTCATTCGCGCCTGCTTAGTTGTTCTACTTCACTCACTCCACTGCGTCCACTCAGTTCACTCACTCCACTGCGTCCACTCAGTTCACTCACTCCACTGCGTCGACTCAATTCACTCACTCCACTGCGTCAGCTCAGTTCACTCACTCCACCGCGTCTACTCAGTTCACTCACTCCAGTTCGTCTACTGAGCTCAGTAAGTCCGCCTCACGACCGCCAGGGTAAAGTAAGTCTGGCAATAAACATCAGTTTACCTTATCCCAGGTGTATAAACTATGAATAGTAGAAATAATAAATATATACGTGTACATAAAGTTGTTATCCCAGTTGTAAAAAATCTAAATCGTATAAATAAAAAATATAAAAGTTTTCATGCCGCCTGTATAAATTATGGTCGAGGAAAATTCAAGCACACCTGCTGGTCTGGCGCAGGTGTTTTTCATAAATATTGCCATGGTCCAAATTCTCAATATTGAACTGAAAAGCAGTCTTTCTGAACACATGAATTGCGCCCAGCAACGAATGACTGGGAAGTAAAACCAGAGCTAATGGGAGCCATGTTTATTGCACTCATTTCTCTTTTTCATAGAGGAGCACTCCAGTGAAAAGTTTTATCGATAAATGTTCGGGACGGGGATACGCGTGCGACTGCTCACTCATCACGCTGTGTTAGTACGCCGTTCTTCCCGACTGCACTTTTGGGGAAAAGTTTTTAAATCAAATTCGAGTATCTAATAACTTTATAATTTTTCAAAAAGGTTTTACTACCTTTGCTGTCGAAATACATCATAGAATGTCAAAAAGTCGTTTGCTTTGCTGTTTGAAAGTCTTTAGGATAAGAAAGGGTATTCTCTTTCCAGAAATTACTACAGCGAAAAAAAGTTCTACAAATTTTGGACCCTTCTTTTAAAAGTTAGGTAACAGATGCATGGCAAAAAATTAAAATTCAGCTGTAAAATTCCCATTATTTACTAGCTAGAATTAATTTTCGTCATAAATCATGTTTCAATCTCGGAGCGTGAAATTAACGCCAGTTGTCATGTGATAATATAAACAGTAAGTAATTCAGTAATTGTTAAAATGTTTCCCGCAAGTTCTGAAATTTAAATTATTCAGAATTCTGTTGATCATAAACATTTTATTGCTATTGAGCTGAGCAAATAAAGCTCAATTCTAGAGAGGATTAACTACATTCAAGCTCCACATGCTCTACGTATTGCTCAATTCAAGTCTTCTCTTTAAATCAAATTTCACTGTTCCCTTACCTCGTTTCTGGGGTCCTTATTGGTGGTGTTCGAACCCAAATCCGCACACTGCCGTCCTGTTTCGAACAGAGGGTAACTGTTCATTTGGTCCTAAGTAGCAAGTGGATGTATGTGTGTGATCAACAGCATTGCAAAGTGCTTCATCGACCGAAGTATGATGCCCTTGCACGTTGATGATGATGCCGCTGGCTTGATGTGCTCGAGCTGGTCTGTTGATGTCGGCAGCGCCTGGCTCCGAGTGGACCTAAAGAATGTCAACAAGATGCTTGGCTTCTTAAAAAATTCAGTCACGAGAAGCGATTGCCTGGTAAAGCAGCCAGGCTTGCTAACAAGCAGAACCTTGACCATATCAGCATTAATAAAATCATCGCCGTTATTGAGGTAAGCTACCCTTCAAATGTTAAAATTTTAGACAACTCGAACTCGAATTTATCAGATTTCAAAGCAAACTCTACGTAGTGGCTCAGATGCGTACGTACGCTTACGGCGCGGGCCAGGATAATCGTGCTCTTCAAACATCGTGCACTGGCAACTGGCTGCTGAGAGCAGTGTGGCACCAAAATTTCAGTGTGGCAATTTCTGTAGATTGTGGCACCAAAATTTCGCTTTCTAAACTACTATAGAAACTAGATTTAATTGAACAGGATTTACTAGCCAGAGTCATATCATCATGTCACGGTAACTTTGCCTCTGGAATTACCAATACGTGGAAAGGTGACTGAAGTGCCGTAAGTAAGCCAGGATCTTGATCATCCCCAGAAGGCATATCTGGATAGAGTGAGAGAGAAGGTTGGTATCTCCCACCGTGTTGCAGACATCGGTACTGCAGAAGTTGTTGGGAGGGACGTCAAGCATCTCAACAGAAGAGGCTTCGTCATCAGTGAATCCAGAACTCGTGTGATGGCTGCAGTAAAGAGGCGTAGGCCAACAGATCTCTCTTCATCAGGGAGTACCAGACGAGATGAGGGCGACGCGTATTTGCAGAGTAAAGTGTATCAAACGGTCGAATGAAAACGTAGAAAAAGCGTGCTTATGACGAGGGAAACTATTCTCAAGGATCAGTAAAAAATTTAGGCCTACAGCGTTCGACTTTGACTCTGATTTAGCAAAGTTGATGCACATATTGGATGGCCCAGAGATTTGAAGTCCTTTCTTCCTATATTCTGTATTTTTCGCCACAAAATGCTTCATATTTATTACCCAACTTTCAATTCACGAGATGGTACATATACTACACAATGAACCAATGTACCATGCGCCTTAGTTAACCACGAT
>VOMN01058778.1:0-18945 GCA_014899125.1 Orchestia grillus | reverse complement strand
TAAATTACTTGTGGTAAATAAACGTTTACAAATGTTTACAGAAAGAAATTATCGTTAAATATCAGAGTGTCTGTTAATTTTCGAAGATTCTTTTCTATTATAAAATGCTTCTATAATTTCTCGGGAATATTAGTTATATTGACTGTTTACATTACTTTAAAGTTCTAAAAACCGAAAATATGGTTTTCCTAAAATGAATGCTAATATGAAAAGGAGAGTTAAATTTCTCTTTCGAGCAACGTTTGTCCGCTTTATCATTGATACGCTTTTAGAATTGACACGGGACAAAATTTGTAAAAGCGTATCAATTTTCCGCAATAATTTCTTCGGATTATTCTCAATAATTTCTTACAACTTTGATGGTCAAAAAAATCAATTTTCTTTTCTCTAGATACAAGCCTGCAGCATATGTTGTTTTCCCATAGTATACTTCGTCCCTTAACACGTTGACTCCGATTCTCTACACAGGCAAAATTACATGCCGACAAATATCACTAGTGTGAATTTATAAATTAAGGATTTAGGTTTGACAAATTTGGTTACTCTATTAATTTTCTTTCTAATCAGAACTAGCTTATTCGATTGATGAACACAAATTTGAAGAAAACTTGAGAATTCGTATTTATACATGATAGTGCTTTGGTTACATTAGGTTAGGTTAGATGATCGCGTGTATCATATATGACCCACTTCGAAGTCAACATGTTAACGACAGTAAGAACAAATTTGACCGAAAGCTTCGCTGGAAAACTATTTAACCTTAATCATCCTTACGTGTAAAATTAAAAAAACCTGCTCTGTTAAGCACACTTACCCAGATCAGCGACGCAGATATCCCAAGCAGCGACTTGCTCTGTTTCCGTGACAGCGGTGGCGCACCAGGGCTTGTGGTGGCCAGAGCCGGTGCAGCCGAAGTGTCTCGTGCCGCGGAACACGAACGGGAACACGCAGTCGCTTCCGTTGACGGTCTTCGAATAGCCTGCGTCGGGTAAAAGTGCCATGGTCATAATTCAGGGAGAATTAGGTTTAATTATTCTTTATTTAAGAAATTAGTGATGCTTTAATGCTGATTGAAACCCAGAATAAACCTAGAACATCATTTTAATGTTGATTGAAACCCAGAATAAACCTAGAACGTTATTTTGATGTTGATTGAAACCCAGAATAAACCTAGAACGTCATTTTAATAAAGAGAGAACACAGAGCGTTGGCTATGTTTAATGGCACACCAAAATAACGAGAACATTTTCAGAAAATTACACATTTTGTCGCATTAGCATTTCTAACTTGGTGAAGCCTATGTTAAAATGACGTTGACCGAAACACATCTTCAAAAATGGACTCAAATTTAAACGTTAATGTCTGTTTTCAAGGTACAATTACCATGAGTCATATCAAATTTCCAACGTAGAGATATCATAAACGTTCGATTGACGATGAGCATCTGTAATAGTACAATCGAGTTATTCAACGCATCATTAGCGAATGGGAGCTCGGTGATGACTGCTTACGGGCCCTTCACACGATTAGTCAGAGTCTGAAGATAGTGTCGGCAGACACTCAAGTATAGGCATCGAATTCTGGCTTTACCCTCTAGTCTGAAGTCAGGTTGGTGCAATGATGCGAGTGGGGCAAACTTTGAACAATTTCTGTAAAGTATATTTACAGATAAATTATTTGTGGACGATTTTGTTTTGAAATTTACCCCTGTCAAATATTGAATAGGTAATATAAAAAAATAAACATTTTTTCCGTAAAGTTTTATGCAGGCAGAAGCTTGTACTTCGCTCCTCTCTAGTACTCGCCCCTTGTTGTGAAATTTCGTACCTTTTTACCCTCACACCAAGCATATGCCATTTTCTATAACGGAGAGACACCGCCTTTTTACCCTTACACCAAGCATACGCCATTTTCTATCACGGAGAGACACCGTCTTTTTACCCTTACACCAAGCATACGTCATTTTCTGTCACGGAGAGATACCGCCTTTTTACCCTTACACCAAGCATACGCCATTTTCTATCATGGAGAGACACCGCCAAAGAAACGAGTACAGACAGACCTGTAGAGTAGTACGAAGGTCTCAAAAATTAGCGCATCTATGCGTAATACTTATTGCAGTAAACCAGTATCCAGTCTACAGAATCAAACCAGGCAGCCTAAACCAAAACTTAAACTCACGCTTGTTGCAGCTGTCTCCGAAGAAACCCTCAGTACAGCCTTATTGTAGTAAACCAGTATCCACTCTACAGAATAGGCAGCCCAAATCAAAACTTTATCTCACGCTTGTTGCAGCTGTCTCCGAAGAAGCCCTCAGTACAGCGGCAGGTGTTGGGGGCGACACACCAGCCTCCGTTGAGGCAGGGCTGGGAACACAGCGGCAGACAGCTGTCGTAAGGCGCCTCTACGGATGCATCGCCCTCACCTGCCATTTAAAAGGCGAATTTTAATGTTGGAGCCAAAAAGAATCTGAAAAACTACTAAACTTATCAAAGGATTTCGAAATACTGTAAAGTAACTGAATCCTGCGTCTTTCAAGTTTTATTTTAGTTACCTTATGAAGATTATTTTATTCACGTACGGAGGCTGTTCATTACGGCACTAGTGAGTTCTGGTCTAATTCGCCTGATTTCTGCCTCGATGGATGCCTTGAGTTGGTGTAGTCGGCTTAGCATGGTAAACATTTCCTTTTAACTATTCCCTAAAGGTACATTGATGTCAAATAAAACTAGTATGTCTTGGAATATCATAGCTGATTAGTTTTTAAAAATCGGTTCGATATAATAAAAGTTGATGACTATTTTTAGTCCTATCATTGAAAATAACTAAGGAATAACCGTAAAAGGATCAACTTATTTTTAATATGACCAAAATATTGCGCAAGCAGTCGATCATATTTTACGGACCTGTGTACTTCTTCATCCAACAAAAGAATAAGAACTTTAGACTGAAGTATTTAAATTTCCCCATTGTATTAATCAAAAAATTCCTCACACTTACTCAACTGTCCGAAGTGTACACAACTGATCGATTTCCCATAAAATTTGAGAAGAAACCCATGAGCTGCAGATTCGCTGCAGATGCAAGCACGAGATCAAAATGTCAGGCAATTCCGCCGTTCTCAGAAGAAGAGCCAGATTTTCGACGAAACATTGGCAAAATTGATGACTTCCCAGGAATGACGCAGGCCATTAATCCGCGTAAATTAAGGCACTGAAACCTCGAAGAAGCGTGTACGTGTACCTTAGTTCCCCTGTTAGTTGCATTGGCGTTTTCTGATTTTGACCATTCATTTCTTCAAATCATGGAAATAACAGAAAGGTTTATAAATACACAGGTGCATCATCAATCAATCTACGAAGTGCATCAACACTTACTTTGTGGTATTAATTTAGCATCATTAATCCAAAATACAAAGAAATTCTTGAAGCGAAGTCTACTTTTTTCTGAGCACAGTTTCTTGTTCGATATGAATTGAAACTCGTTCTGGATGGAAGCAATTTGGATACTCGATACCAGCGGGAGCGTTCAGCGAACCGCTGTGCTTTAAGACATAGCAAATATTCTTAGCTAGCGCAATGTATGAACGCTTTCCAAAACCTTATTTCGGTCTTTCGATTTGTGTTTAGTAGTTGCACCACACCATGGTTTTGTGATGCTTGGGGCAGGTTCTCGGTAAATTCGTCCGTCTTTATTTGTGTAACGAGACCTTCTTTTAAGGAAGGGGACAGTTAGCTCTGTGTTAAACCCCAAGCCTGCCGCACTGAGCATCCCGTTCGTCGGTTACTGGGACCACTTCTTGACTTTTTGCGCTTACATGATAAACTAGCAGACTGGCCCGTCGAAAATGTCAGGACAAATGATATGTGAGTCTTAAGTCTCCCTCTTATTTCGGGTAACTCTGACATGAAACGATGGGATTTTCAGTATCACTGATACGGACTTCCTTATCTGACAATCTCGCTGTTAGTTTAGGACGGACAGACCGACATACAGATGGACGGACGCACGGAAGGACCAACCTAGCTAGTAGTAACACTGGACTATTATAACATAATAAGATGTGCTTCGCAGTGCAAGTAACGGTTTGCCTCCCATAGTTCAAGGCAGGTGAGGTATCGAACAGGATCCCAGCTCGATACCTCGGAGTGGAGCTCTTCCCTGGGAAATGTAAATTAAACACGATACGCTTAAAAAAGCGGCACACCAGTGTGGCCTGGGACACGAAACCAGAACTACTTCAGAGGTTTCGAAATCGGTAGAATTTGCAGGGCCACCGATGCACGTAGGTGCATTACCAAGCCTCCTCCCCCGCCATAGAGGATAATTTTTAAGAGGAATAGATCATCACGATTAAAAATTAATAAGCGAAATATTTTTTGAAATTTTTTAATGTACTTCGACAACACTAGGAAAATTAATCAAAATATTTAAACTGGTGATAATTGCAGTTGAATATTATCATGACTTTTAAATTGACGGCTGTTGCACGATCCTAATTTTATATACTAATTTTTTTAAGAGTTTCTTGTTCACAAGGTAAAAAGCTAGTTTGCTCACGTAAAGGCTGCGTACTTGATCACTCAGTTCAATTATACTTTAAAATGCCTAGCGAAATGAAATTACCCTACATGAACAAAAGTTTTTTATTTATTAGAATAAAGTAAAATTAAAATGTTTACGAATCTTATCCTACATGAACAAAAGTTTATCAAGACCGTTCCCTCTAAAAAAAAGGGACCGTACCATATCTTGCCGACTCCGGGGCAGCTGGAACATCCTGTTCGTCTCCAGCGACGTAGTCCTGGGGACAGTACCAATGAATGCAACGATTAGCGCGGCAGCTGTAAACTAACAAAATCAGGCTGTGCAGCACCATGCAATGAGCGTAATTAAGGCAACAGCTTCAAGTGAACTACTGTGGCCACACTGTGAGATCAGTTCATGCGGAAGTGGCTTAAAATCTACCAGGTGTACATTAGGACACTTGTAGAAAATCAACGCATTATTGCCACCATTATTTGTGCTCGTGGAGGTCCTATGCCTTGTTAGGAGAAAGTGACTAATTTTTTACCTTGGGATTTTATTTATACACATGGTTTTGTTCTAAATAATTCTAATACTCTGAAAAACAATGTCATACAACATCCTTACAAGGGAATCCGAAAAATTGTTGAAACGAAATAATTTGTAAGATTAATTTGTATTCATTGTCTAAATTTTAGTTTTAATTTTAGAATTCGGCAGCTATACATCGAAAATTTGCGTTCCTTATTTTGAAGCATAATGAAACTTTTTTTCGTTCGTAAGCGTATGAATATCTACAAAAGCTCAATATTATATTTGCTTTCGACGAATATAAGTCTGATGGAATTTTATCATTCGTTTCAATACTGGATACGCTTTTCATTCGGACCGTAAAAGTGTAGGTATAATTAGTAAATAATTATCGTGTGCTTGCGCTATCCTGCTCTCTACATGGCGGGTTGACAGAAGTCGCGGGCCGAAATATCAAAGAATTTGGGTGGGAGAAAATTCAGCGTCCTCCTTATGCTCCCGATTTTACTTCTTCTAACTTCTCCTTGTTCCATAGTTCGCAAAATCACTTGGACGGATTAATTCACATAATATCATTTGAAAGGATTAACTCGCACAATATCATTTCAATGGATTAACTCACACAAAATCCCTTGAATGGACTACCTCACACAAAATCCCTTGAATGGATTACTTCACACAATCTCATTTGAAAGGATTAACTCAACCAAAATCACGTGAATGGATTAACTCACACAATATCATTTGAATGGATTAACTCACACAATATCATTTGAATAGATTAACTCGCACAATTTCATTTGATTCGATTAACTCATACAAAATCATTTGGATGCATTAAATCAAACAAGGCACGAAGCGTTAAAAAACTGACATTTCAGATTTCTTCTCTTCGAAAGCAAAAGTGTTTTTCTATTTCTGGGATCAAAAAGCTTTCCAGCAGATGGAAAAAGTCATAGCAGTAACAACCATATTGGTGACTAAATTGCAATAAAATATGACTCGATCACTCGTTTTCTTTATCCAAAATCTGGATAAAACCTTCGGGATGACAAACAATATTGCGCATTATCAAACATTCGTTCCTTGATTCATTATGCGTGCTTACCACACAGATAAATTTCCAGGGACCTCAGCACGTTCACAATGATTGCGGGGAAGTTTTTAGAATACAAAATTAAAGCCTCAAGCCTTTTATCTTCGCGTAATGTAAAAATTTCCGTTTCCTTTGAGTTTACCAGACACTTTGAAGAAATTCCACCAATGCATAATCTTAACGCTGAGCTAAACTAAATTTCACAATCATGTTCATTTAGTCCACAGTATTCCTTGCCTTTTTCCCGAACTTTTCACTATCACGCTGAAAGCCTGAAATTCTCGCTTAGAATTCATTTACGTTTCATTTGAAGCACAGGCCTTTGCGTTGAAATAATTTAGAGCTATTCATTACGCTTCGTATTTAAGTTATCTCGTTCATAGCTCGCCGTCTCAACAGCTCAACCTCCCGGCGAAAGTCATGAAGCCTGCGCTCTGGATCACTTGGTGCACGTGAACATGAAACCATGAATGATTTCAACATGAAAGCGCTCGCCAAAACAGGGCCCGAAAATTGGTGCACTCTGGAGCTAAAACAAGTCCCCTTTCCTGTTTTAGAGTTACGTGATTCGCTACCGTTCATTTTCAACAAGAAATTGCAAGACAACAAGAGCAAGCAGGAATTCAAGTACACGTGTATTTCGCTTCACCAGGCTTGAGCTTGCGCTGAGCTTGGGATGATCAAGTGTAGCTGTAGTAACAACATTCTCACCTTCTGATAAACCCAAGCTCTGTTCTTGCACAGGAACCTGGCAGCGATGTCGCCGTTGGGGAACTTGTAGCCAGACCTGCACCGCGATACGCCGCTCAGGTAGTCGTCGCTGGGTAATTAAGAGAACGATGTAGGGAACTTGATTTTTAGTCATCCAATTGAGGTGCATTATTTCCAAATGAAAGATGTTTTGGAGGACATGTTAATTGCGTAAAATTACGAGAACAATGGTGGGAACTTGATTGTTAGTCATCCAATTGAGGTGCATTATCTCCAAATGAAAGGTGTTTCGGTGGACTTTTTAATTGCGTAAAATTACGAGAACAATGCAGGGAACTTGATTTTTAGTCATCCAATTGAGGTGCATTATCTCCAAATGAAAGAGGTTTCGGAGGACATGTTACTTGCGTTAATGTGCGTGCAGCTCTCAAGTTATTCCTACCAGTACATTCGTTTTATCCCATGTTATTGCTAATGATATTAATTTATCAAGATATTGTCTATGAATCGTAAATGTGCAAACCATGGAAACCCCATCACATTAATGTGTTAAAACACATTAGATATTATTAATGCAGTTTTAAGTGGCTTGTTCTTTACAGTTGTTTAGATTTTTTACTTCACATTATAATATCTGCTGCAATCATCCCTAGCAAGCAGCGATAGTAACTGAATTGAGATAATAAGTTTAGACATATTCCTGATATTATTTCTAAAATTTCCATTAGAAATTGAAAGAATAGGCGAATGACAAAAGATCCTCCAGCATGAAACAACGGCGATCTGAAAACTGTAAAACAATTGTTTTTTCACTAATAATAGAACTTTGTTATGAATTGAGCTAAACTGCATATTTTTTTGTCATTCAGCTTCCAATATTAGTGAATGCACGGAACGATTGATGGCAACATGCGTTGCAAACAATCAATAGTCAATTGAAAATTAATATTATTCAGTTCTGCACACGCTTTTCAACGCTAAACAATAACTGGGCATAAAAAAGGCAATATAAAATCAATATTTTCAAGTTGAAATCCATTTGGCAGAAATCGACACAAGGCAAGGGATTTTACAGATTACTCGGAGCTCTCCTTTTGAACTATGGAAAAGATCTTCCCTTTGTAGATTTGCTAAAGAAAAGGACCACTTTAGCTCTTGCTGTCGTCACTCAACGATTTTACGTGGCCCGAATACTTCATTAAATAATTTCTCGATGTACGTCGTACTTACTATGCACGCTGTTCTACAATTGTATTCAAAAGTTTAAATCTAAGTATTCTAAGTTCTGCTCCTGATGAAGTGAGCGAAAACCTTGAAACAATACAGACATTTTTCGCATACAAATCTAATCGGACTTACGACGAGTGAAACAAATATCCAAGACAACCCGTACGCACCAGTTACAGATGCTTCTTAACCTCTATTGGCAGAGAAAGCTTCCAAGAAAGCGACCACATTAACAGCCTGTGAAATCAATACGAGTCGAGCCACCGTAAGAGCTTCTCCCATGCAAATCATTCGCAAACCCAGGCCACTGATATTGGATGCTCTAGAGTGCATAAGCGATAAAATGCGACTGAACTTCAAAGAAGAACTTGGTTTCCACTTGTCGAACGCATACTCAATCGAAGAATAAGTCTTCCAACGGAGTGTCTCAACTTTCACAGTGATATGAATAATGCAAAACTCACCTGAAGATCATCATAGAATTTCGTATTTTCTTTGGAGCCCCGTAGCACTTTTCAACTTGGCATTGATCTCCTGCATAGCCACTGAGACATGTGCACTTCTCCGGAGCGATGCAAGTTCCATTATTCAGGCAAGGCTTTTGACAAACAGCCGCACACCTAAGCGTTCCCAACGGATACCAGCTGGGGGAATATTCCGAGGCCACGTTGTCTCCATCTGATATAGCGTTTGGCGCGACGTTATTGAGGGTTAGCGTAGCATCCGCCTCTGGAAGTCCACTTGACCCTTCGAAGTATGATGCAGAACTTTCGCTGCTCACGTTTTGAGAAGCTATGCTTGTGAACCATTTGCCATCTCTGCACTGTAATGTTGTGCGTGCTACTTGAGGCATAAGTTCATAGCCAGGCGAGCACTGCACAACGACTTCTTTTTCTGGATACCTGAGAGGCAAACACAGACAGACCTTGAAACAAACTAAATAAGAAGGTTCATTCGAAATAGGGATACGATTTGTTAACATGCAATACGGTATCCGCTCCAAAATTTAAAAATTGATCAACTTAGACAAATTAACGATTAGTTGCTTATTTTAGAAAGAGTTGTTGATTAGTAGTAAAATTCACAATTCCTCTTTCTCTATATATTCAGAAAACTCACTCTAAATCTATAACATACAAATTGAGGGCTTTACGCACAGGTAGGATAAATTGTCAAACTTCTGAGAGTGATCAGGCTGTAAGAGATGAGCGTACGTCTGACTGACCTGTACGTTATGTAGCCTCCATCAACAACAGGAGGCAAAAGCGAACAATTCGCTGGAATGAGCGCTTCACAAGTAGGTCCGGTGTACCCAGACGGGCAGGTGCAGGTATCAGGTTCACTGCAAACGCCTCCATTCAAGCACGGCCGCTTGCAAATGGGCGAGCAGTTTCTTGGCGCTTCACTAGCGTCCTCTTCAACTACTGCAGCTGCAAACTCCGATGCGGTCTCGGTGGGGTCTTGGTCAGACCCTCGAGGGCCCCACTTGCCGTTCCTGCAGGTCTCCTCCCAAGAGATTTCTTCGGTAACAGCGCCGGCGATTGTGGGAAGGTAGCCGGCAGAACAGCTGGAGATCTTCAAAGTCGAACTGCAACATCAGGAATTATTTTTGTATTATTTAGAAAGTCGCCAGCAGAATACCTGGAGAACTTGAACATCGAACTGCAACGTAGGGTTATCAGAGAATTGTTTTTGTATTATTATGGAAAGGTAGCCAGTCGAACAACTGGAAATTTTCAATGTCGATCTGCAATGTAGGTTTGCCGGAGATTATTTTTGTATCGTGACAAGGTAGCCAGCTCAACAGCCGGATATCTTTGACTTCGAACACTGTTTTGGGATTTCCGAATAATTTATTTCATATTTTCGAATGATAATTCACGCACCTTTTCTTGTTCATGAAGACATTATTAGAGGAAAGGAATATGAACTGTATAAACGAATAAACAGTAGAGTACCGTTTTAATGTGGTACACGTACAAGTTTGTGGTGCACGTACGCGTATAATGTGGTACACGTACGCGTATAATGTGGCAAACGTACACGTATTATGTGGTACACGTACACATACAATGTAGAACACTTATTATGTGGTACACGTACACCTATTATGTAGTACACGTATAATTTGGTACACGTAAAAGTTTTTAGAGATGAGCATATCAGTTCATTCACTCACTAGGATTAGCCACAACCTTGAAGCATGAAGGCTCACTCGATATTAATCAAATGAAAGAACTACACTGCACCTTTAATGAGGGTAATTTTTTAATTACGGAAAATTGCATTCCAATTATCCTAACTATTCTTTTTCATTGATCAACTTTCTGGAATTGTTCCAGCTCAATGCCTGTTAAAATATGAAATCGTTTTACCGCAAAAATCACGAAATATCAAAATTAGATATCCATTTATGCGCTCCGTGTGTATTGTTTGAACTCTGAAAACGTTGGATTTAGTTCGAGCCTCACGACCCACGCTACACCGATGTGCCGCCTTTTAGGAATGTCGTGCTTTAATCTTCTTTTTCCAAGGGAAGAACTCCGGGACGAGGCTTCGAACCGCGGACCTCCTGAAATCAAGGACGCTATCGCTTATGCTACGGAGCAACGAAACGTACGTACGTACATACTCTTCGGGTGATATCATTCTGTACAAAGTTTACTTGGCCTCTTCACCTAGTTTGTTCACAGAAAGTCTGACTTAGGAAAAGTGGTAAAATACACAAAAACTCGATATGATTTCAAGTTTGGATTACTTATCTTTTCAATGCGCTTTCAAAACGTTTTGTTGTGGCATCGTTCGATTCGAATGTTGCTTTTACTAATTCGAACTGTTTCTCTTCCCGTGTTTACTTTATACCCAACCGAACGAGTAATTTAAACCTGAAAACATTCGATTAAATAAAGAACTGAATGCATTACGGTAAAAAATACGCACTGCAAAGATTTGTGAAAATATGTTTTCGTCCAATCATATGAAGAATTTAAAAAAGGCCAACTTTCGTATGGCCCAACGAGTGCTTCTCCTCTTCCTGATGAAGTTGTGCAAAAAAGTTCGAGACCACATCGTTTTTATTTTCGCACACGATACCCGAAATGGATCACCTAAAAATTGTCGTCTCATCAGCGGAGTAGTCCTTCGGAGGCCAAAAATATAAACCTGGACTACGTTTTTATTCCGCCGGTATCGAGAGGAAATGGAAGTCAACCCAAACGAAACACACCCCGCACGAAAAACCAACGAGTCGTCAAAGTGAATGGACTTCTCGTGAAGAAGAAGCTTAAGGTAGCTCTGCAGTCCGTCTTTTTATCCGAACTCATCAGCAGCTCCGAAAATAGATCTCGATTACGAACCCAGAAAAATTCCAGCTCGTCATAAGTGAGTAATTCTCTTATCAAGAAGGTTTGAAGCGGTTACAATTCTGTGCAATTTCTACCATGCCAATACTTTCAAAGGAACTTGAACATCAGTCATTATCTACGACAGTTGTGTTCTGCGAAATATTCATTTCTAATATTAGTAGCATGATTAATTAGCATGTGTAATTAGCATGTGTAATTAGCATGTGTAATTAACATCTGTCATTAGCATGCGTACTTTGAACAATTCCTCATAAACATTCCAAGCTCATAACCAAGTGCTCCTTCACGAGTAGGATTCGTTATGAGATATCACTCGTGCGTAAATATCTCTCTCGGCGACACGCAGTGAGGTAGGAAGAATTTTGTCAACTCTACAATTGACAGACAGAAAAACTTAAATTTTTGTCTCTAAAAAGTAATTGTTTATGAATAATTTTATTGAATGCCTAAAGATTACGAAAGGAAGGGATGAATCGTGAATGATGAATATGAATGAATAAAAAATGAACAGCCGGAGAACAGTTAAACTTTAAACAATTTTAGAAACGGTTGTAATTCAGTCGGATTAACACATTCATTTTAAATTTTAGTTGATATCATGCCAGAGATTCTTTCAATAGTTGAAAAGAATGATAATTGAAATTATGGCGAGTAAATTCTGAGCTCAGATGAGGGTGATGCAATTATGCTCAGTTAGTACAATAAAGCAAATTATCATATTTTAATAAAATATTTCTTTTTAATTCCACACCAGACGATATGCAAAAAATTACTCATTAGTTATCGAGACTCTTAATACCAAGTACCCATGTAATTTTAAACCTAAAACAAATCCGAAAAATCCAACCCGACTAACGAAAAAAATATCATAGAGAAAAACACAGTGCTATCACGACTGATAAAAAAAGATGACACGATGATCAAAACAAGAAAAAAGGGACGATCTCGCCAGAGTTTTAGATGCCTGTCAACGTCTCAAGGCAACAAGGAGGCAACACCGGCGTGGCGCTCGGGATGTGTGCTTTGGGGACGCAGTGACTCGTGAGAGAAGTTGTGCGTCGTTCCAGAGACGTTTCTTTCAGCCTCCAACTCAGGGAGTGCCAGCAGCAACGATAGCTGTTACTGCAGCTGAAGGATGACTCTCAGATAAGGAAAGACGCTGGATTAAAAGAAAGGCTTTAATTAAGAACTTCGGAGACAAAGTGTGAATGGATGGAGCTGGGAGACCGTTGCCTCTCAAATCATGTACAAGTCGAGAATGTGACGTCTTACAAGGAAAAAGTATTTTGGAAGACATTGTGTGGAGGTTTGTCCTTCTCTTGGGAGTACGCCAAATACGCACTCAACATGGGTTGTCTTAAATTCGCTGGAAAGTTGAAGATTCACACAAAATCTTAGCAGAATCGAGGTACTGCATCAGAGAGCGTAGAAGATAGTGCAAACTGTTATAATAGGATGTATTAAATGGAAAAATGGGTTAATTTTTTAAACTGGAGGCACTGAGTGGAATTGAAAATGCTTTCAGTGGATACAAATACTCTTGATTCACGGACATTTAGGACTGGAATGTATTCGTAAGCCGGGGTTTTTCGTAAAACCTTTCAAATTGTGAAAAATCAATTTGTTTTTTATGAATATGCTACAAAAACTATGTCGTAAAAGAGCTTTTATAATTAATTTATTTTACACGGAAAACATTCTTATTGAAAACCTACCCCATTTTCTACCACGGTAAAGAAAAGCATCAACGTTTACAAAACTCCTCTCCATAGCGAGTTCAACGAATGAAATCTTAACTCTTTTCCTTACTGCCCCAGTGACTTGAATGCAAGTTTCCTGTATAAATACTTGTTCATGCGAGTTATCTTAAAAAGCGTGTTGAGCATCGTAGATGACTCACGTTGAAATTGAACATGTCAAATTGACTTTTGATACTTAATCGGAGGTTTTAGATATCCATATCGTTATTACCACGTACTTTTGTACTCGCATGGAATAAACGCAAAATACATATTCCTACTTTTAAAAAATCTTGTCATTGAGGGAAAAATGGTATCCTTACCAGTAAAAAAGATTTCACTACGACCAAAATGAGACTCAATTGAGAGAAGGCAAAATTTTGTCAGAGAAGTAACTTTACTTCCACTATTTGCCGGCTCCATATTGTGAACTCAGAATTTCTTAACTCATAAGTTCGACTGTCGAGACTGAAATTTAAGCTGAAATTCGGTCGACTTTCATCGTGAGGTTTCATCAAAGTGAATTAACACAAATCGTAACCTTTCAACCTCGCTCCAAAAGATTCAGCTTCGGCATCGCAAAAATGTCGAAGACGTACAGTTTTCAAATCTGTTTGTATGTACGACTTCTGTTTATTTAAAAATATCAGAAATAATGTGTGATTTGTAACCGCATTGTAGTTGATTTTGAAAATAGTTTCGTTTTGAGACACCTAAGTCAAAGCAAGAGAGGGTAAAAGTGATTATATGTTTTTCATTACCATCGTATTTCATGGATTTCCAACATTTTGTGAAGCTACAAAACCCCCTGGAAACTCACGGCAAACTCATTGAACCCTTTTCTTTCATCAAAGAAAATATAGATCAATTTATCAGAAAATAAAACGACTTGTATTTAAAGTCGAGATTATATAAGGAAAGCATATACAAACGGACACAAAGTACAAACTCAAATGCAAAGTGCACACAAAATAAAGTACACAAATGATTTACACAGGGTATGACTCAACCGACCTCCGTTGAACCCCTGAGTCGGGCTCAACGAGCCCCTGCGGCTCAATCGAACCCAGTTTGGGACGCATTAATCTACATAACTGCATTACTACTCTCTACGTCTTTGCTGCTACTCATTCTGCCACAACATTCAAAGAATTCTTATTTTTCCTTGAACAATCTTCTTTTAGCCATAATTCTGCTCTCCTTCACTCTTGTATCCCCAGTTCTTCTCTCCCTCACTCTTAAGATCCTATATTTTCTGTTGATCGCTCATCTTTCCCATTTCTTTTTCCCTTCACTCTTTCCTCCCTAGAATTTCGGTCACTCACTCTTCTCATTAATTCTTCTTCCCATCACTATTCTTGCTCCAGTTCTTCTGTACATCACTTTTTTCTCTCCAGTATTTTTCTTCGTAAACCCTCCATCGTTAATTCTTCTGTCCATCACTTTTTTTCCGAAGCTCTTCTCTTCCTCATTCTTCTCTCCCTAGTCCTTCTACCCATCACTCCCTAGTCCTTCTACCCATCTCTCCCTAGTCCTTCTACCCAATTCTCCCTAGTCCTTCTACCCATCTCTCCCTAGTCCTTCTACCCATCTCTCTCTAGTCCTTCTACCTATCTCTCCCTAGTCCTTCTACCCATCTCTCCCTAGTCCTTCTACCCATCTCTCCCTTGTTCTTTCCATCACTACCCACGTCGCACTAAGCCCTCCTGCCTACCTCACTTAGATTAGATTTCAGAACATCAGACGTGGTTGGCTGAGACCGCACCACTCTGGGGATGTCCTGCCCTCAAAATCATCGCTTCTTTCATTCAGATTCTGTATACAAGTCCGAGTAAGAGGACCTGTAAACTAGGTACAGAGTGAAACGGAGTATAGTTTTAAACCATAGAGTTTTACCGAAAGCTTCAGTAATACTCCTTATGATACGTCAAATCAATTACTCGTTGAAAATTTGAGCCTCTCTTAGAGAGTTATTTCTCACCTTTACGGAGTGTTTCACTGTTGTCATTAATTTTGTAGAATTGAGCACAGGTAGACTGAATCTAAAGTTCTTTGACTTCACGAAATGACGCCGCGCTATCGTACCCTCACATGAAAATGAGACTCCCATGTTCCTTGCCTTGTACGAATGGGTTTTTGCATCTGGGATTTTGCCATGTTTTGATGGCTGACGTTCTCTCTCGCCCTTCGACATTGTGTTGAAATTCAACTTTTTGACATAAGATTGTGTTCTAGTGTGCTGGAGAATATTAATTAACTCAGACTCTGGTACAACTTTTACACCTAATTCTAGGCAAGTAGAGAAGTCACGGCTTGGTCACCGCTGAAAATATTATTTACACTGTACCAGAGCAGAGCACAGCGTCTATGGTAATTACAGGCGTTACAGGTAATGTTCTTCCTCACAAAATGTCCTAGTACTGAACGAACGAATTTGAATGTAGTCAAGTTTAAAATTACTACACACTTTTAAATTATGCACATAGGAGGGTATAACTCAAAATTTCATATAATTGTGAGAGGAAGTAAAAAAGATGTCTTGAACGTTCGTGAATGGTCAAAGAATTCGAGTACGAGCCGTGAAAAACGTGTAGTACAAAATACAGTTATGATTACCACGATTTGGAACCATACCGTGGTAAATTATCATCTGCCTTCTTCGCACAGAAAAAGAAGCATTAAATTCAGTCAGACGTGAAGACGAATTAAAACGTCTCGAGCAATGAAATCAAATTAAGGTTACTTATGCGACGTGAGGAGCAGAAGTCCTTTTATGTCCCTAGGAGCAGCCCTGGTGCACCAATTATCCTGATTTATGGGGTCTGACAGCAGCACTTACCCAGCACTGCCTCTCTCATCAGCTTTATTTGCATCCTTCGTACTTGGTTCTAATCTCATACGCACATGAGCGCCGGGTACATTGCGCGCGTGATGAGATTACGTGGCCTGTGTGCCTGGTGCACGCTTGATGAGATCTCGGAAGGGTGTGTGACTAGAAGCGTTGGATGCTCTAGCATCAAACGCGTCGTGCCCACTGCACCTTGCATTCTAATTGTAACTTCGTGTCTAAAACTAGGCGAAAGGCGTTGGAGAATGTTAGTGATAGTGTGAGGAGGATTGTGGAATAGTGAATGTTAAGATGTTGTTTTTCAGAATGATGCGCAGGAATTACTGTTTTGTCGCATTCAAAGCGAATGAATCGAAAATGCGAGTTTTCCCTGACACCACACACGTACGAGCGACTCACAGAGACGTCAATCTTCCAATGAAACCTTCGCACTAACTTAATTTCCTGCACCAGATGTTCGTAATTTCACCAAAAAAGACAGTCACAGTATGACAGACCGACGACCAGCCCGTAATCTTGCGAGTGCGACAAAGCTGAGTCGTATTCCAGGCAGGCGAGCCAGACCTGCGGTTCTGAATAGGGAAAAAGCAGGAATCGTTGCAGCGCACGAAAGTCATGTAGATGGATACGAATGTCAGAGGCACGAGGTCTTCTGGGGTAAAACTAAGGCCACGAATGTAGCTACGAATACGATATAAGACCGAATGGAATACCAATTTTGAAAATGTTTGAGTACACGTACGAAGAAAACTATGGCCGTACTGAAGCGGTAGCAAAAGAACATGTGTACATGAAAATGTAAAGCGTGTCTGAGTTAAGATGTGCTTTAACTTTAACGTATTTGCTTGCCATAATCCTAGAAGTTAACTTGAACACTTTTTTCTACGCGCTACTTGAAGTTGAAAAATTATTACGGGTGGTCAGAAGTGCGCGAAAACTCTCAGCGGTAAAAAGTTATTGGTCTTGGATCTAATAAATCAATCGTGCTCAAAAATGCCCAGTTGGTCCCGACCGTTTTTCTAGAGATCATAACTGTCCATCCTAATAAGTTGCGCTCACATAAATGTACGTATATATACGTTTACTTTCCGAGATTGTTCATCCGTGCACAACAGGGCAGGCTATTCAAGTTTCGAACTTTCTCCTGCGTTTGATTCTCACCCGAGTAGTGTTTGAATTACGAATATTCACGACAATTTAAGTAAAACTCCGATTCCCACAACACGAGGAACTTTATTTTTTTCGATATTATTCGTATTTTTGAAAGCGTGAGCTTAGAGGACGCATACATCGCTCAACACTGGAACAGGAAGCAGTTGTTAATGTATCAAATCTGGTGAGTATACATGTATGTTGCTCATTCTAAAAGAATGATTCGTAAATGGTTGCAAATAAATGATAGCAATTTAAAAATGATAGCAATTCAAAATGATAGCAAATACAGTCAGCTAACCGTGAAATCGCAGATAGAGTCGATCCACCCGTGAAATGGCTAATACGGTTAGCCAGCAGTGAAAATAGCAGCAAATGCGGTCAGCCAACAGTGAAAATAGCAGCAAATGCGGTCAGCCAACAATGAAAATAGCAGCAAATGCGGTCAGCCAACAGTGAAAATAGCAGCACATACGGTCAGCCAACAGTGAAAATAGCAGCAAATGGGGTCAGCCAACGGTGAAAATAGCAGCAAATGCAGTCAGCCAACAGTGAAAATAGCAGCAAATGCGGTCAGCCAGCAGTAAAAATAGCAGCAAATGGGGTCAGCCAATAGTGTAACAGTAAAAAGAACAGTATACGCTCTACGACCAGGAATTATTATTCTAAAAATGTTGCAGGTGTCATTTGCATTCACAAAGATATTTTGACGAATGTAAATTACAAACAAATGAGATGCGTAGTATTGCTCCCAGCGGTAGATCTTTTTTTGGACAATTATAAGCGTGAACAGATGTTCGGGCGCTTAAAGTTCAACGAATAATAAAAGAAAGGCCAGCCAAAATGGTGCATCAGCGGTGCAACGAGCAATGACTTACTCCTTTTGCTTAGTCTCATCTAATTCGTAAGCCAGTTAATGGCGGAATAAAGATGTAGAATTCATTTATGCATTCTTTCAAAATAGATAGTCGGCAATTTAATGTATCGTAAATGTTGGTACAAAGGTATGATTTTATCGTGTGAAAAAAAAAATTTCATTCATTTTTTAATGTTGCTCTGAAATTAATTGGACATTTTAATATTTTTCTTCGAAGCAGTTGCAAATGAACGCATGCCGGGAAAATCCAATTTGCAGAACCTTACGAGTGAAAAGTTTCTTCATCGAATATGATTTAACAATTATTTTTTTCTGTTGCCGTAAATGAGACGATACGTTTTCACAGTGTCAGAATATACACAGATTAGATACTCATAAGCCTCGTAGAAAAATGTTGTTTATCAAATAGTTTCCGGTAAGGAATAAGAAGAATTTATTCATTTCTATAAGAACTTCTGGAGTAAATTTCAAAGTAAATAACACGGTCCTTTCCATACTTAATGAGTTTTTTGGAAACATCGATCACAAGCATTCCTCAAACGGGAAGGTGGTCTGTACGTCAGTGTGCTGTGGATTAGTCACCCGTTGTACTACAAGTACGAGTACAATTAAGTTGTGGATGCCTCCGTAGAGCAGGCTTGTCAACATGACGTTTGCAAGGCAAATGTGTAGCTGTTATAGTCAGAGAGTGAAATCGATTCCTACCCTAGTAATGACTAAACAATTTCAGGCTATACTGGAAATGCCTAAAATTTCAGTCGTTTCACCTAACGACTGATTATATTACTCTGGTTGTCCGACCTAACCTGCCCTAGCCTAACTCAAACTTTGTAAACATTTGTAAACATTTGTAAACATTTGTAAACATTTGT
>VOMN01058773.1:0-13255 GCA_014899125.1 Orchestia grillus | reverse complement strand
TCTGGCTTGCCTCTACGACCAGTTTAGAATTGAAGAAATCGCGAATTGTGTCTCTAAATAGGTACTAAAAGGTACCTATTCGTTTTCAAGCGACCTTTCACAAAAACAGTATGAATAAAAAATCAGTAAAGGGGGACAATTCATCATATGTGGGTCTACCTGTGGAATGTATTTCTATTTAAATAATAGTAATTCACCAAGACGAAAATAATTAGCAACGATAGTAAGCAGTAAGTCAAGCAATATTACCAATTATTGCCTAAAATATATTAATTTCAGACACTGATTTTACTTCAGTCAGGCGAGTGGGTTGAAGTAACGCATGTTTCGGGATTTTTCATTTCATGGATAAAATGAGAAACTTAACTTAGTATTCATTTTCCTCTCGAGTCGAAGAATTCTTGTTCTATTAATCGTTCTTTCACGAAACTGATGACAACTGTACAAGCTCGGCAATATGTTGCAAGTCCTCGACTTGAAGCGTTCCAAGTCCAAAAGTTTTTTCCGAGAGGACGTGTTCAAGTATTGGGCACACCAGGGACGCCTTTTTGGGGGGCCCTGCTCTCGCTGTAGAAGCAATATCGCTTTTCTATGTGATATGACTGGAATGCCTCTAATTTGTTAAATTCTATGTTTCTTTGAGAAGTCAATAGTAGATTCGATAACACCAGTCACTACTCAATAACCTGCTGAGCAGCATCGATTACCGCTGTAGAGCCAGTACATCCCAGAATGGAAAACATCTCTGAAGAAAAATCAGGTGTAAATCAGGGTTAATTTTGTTTCGTTAAACAATTGCAATTAACCTAATTACTGCCAGTGAGATGCGTCGCCAAGAATTTTCTGGAATTTCCCTGGTGACTTACACACATATAGGGCTGAAGCCGCGCAAACTTATATTGAAGGGAAATGTTCAGAATCGCAAGAGCTAATCCCAACGTTGGGTGTAATTTCATTTAAATGTTCAGAAATTATCTATTTATTTCGAATGCTTTTTGATGCATACGTTATACCGAATTAGAATTTGAAAACTGCACCTGCACAACTAACTACCCTATGGACGAAGAGAAAAAAAGTCATTTTAATGAAGTTAGATACAATTTGGCTACATAATTATACAATAAAGGCAATTCAGAATGCTTCTAATCAAACGCTGTGACCACTGCACTGAACACGGGCGCCTAATTGGGAGGGAGCTTACGCTCGTCTCAGCGCAGCTCAGTCTACGTCTCTACGATCCCTCTGCAAACTCCCTGTTTCCCCCTACCCCTCACCATCCTCTTACAATTGATGTACAGTGCAACGGCCACAAAACATGGTGAGTGACATTTCACATTGATTTTATAATGAATAGAGTTAATTTTTGCTGGTAATTGGTCTAGAACTCTATGATAATGAAATATTTTGCAGTGATTTGGTGCCCCCGAAAAACGTTTGTTTTGACTTTGAGGGATTTCATATCCTAAGGTTTTCGATTTGCAGCCATGAAATTTATCTCACTTGACTCAGAATGTTATTGCAGAAAAACCAGCCAAGTTCTTTTCCAACATAGAAATCACGTCGAACTCATTCATAAAAAGTGCCAATGAAACCATGATTTTTTCATCTTTTTTATGTGAAAAAATTGATCTTCTGTCGCTTCTAAATTTTACGGTCTTGTATAGTTCCTTACAAACGCATCGATTTCAACCCACCCCACCGTTCTTGTGAAGCAATTATGGATCTTAAATTTTTTGAAAAAATTTTCATAAAATACATTTTCTTTATAAACAACTCATTTTTTTGCGAGAAATTAAAAAAAATCATGCGAACAGCATTTGTTCCTTTCCTCGAGTGACATTAGCCCAATTTGAAAGTGATTCATAGCATAGGAAATAAGTTCCCCTGTCCCGACGGTTTTCTGCAAGCACAAGATCTGAACCCAGAGATCATGCCTCACTATAGGTCGAAAGATTGTACCCAGAGATCATGCCTCACTAAGCGGTTGAAAGATTGTACCCAGAGATCATGCCTCACTATAGGTCGAAAGATTGTACCCAGAGATCATAGCTCACTATGCGGTTGAAAGATTGTACCCAGAGATCATACCGCACTATGCGGTCGAAAGATTGTACCCAGAGATCATGCCTCACTATAGGTCGAGGTTTGCTACCCATCATGAGCTAAGTGAGCTAAGAAGCCTTTACTCCAAATTAAAATGCGTAATTTCCAATGGTACAACAACTCCGTTAGAAAAAATCGGAAAAAATTAACTCTTCCGTGAGTTTTGCTGCGACCCGAACTGATGAAAGGGAATTTGAGTACGGAAAAAGTGCATTCAAACACCTCATTGCGTGCGCTGAACCACTCAGATCACGACTAAAGATTCGGTTACTTCATTTGGATCACTTTTGCAACTTTTCAGTGCCACATTCAAGGGCCGCATGCAACGCTCAATTACATGAATAATCCGTGATGCAATTTCACTTTCGTCATTTCGAGCAGAACTCATTATGCAAATAAGCGAACTCGAATTATTGTGCATTGGACGGAATACCATGAATAAAATTAAAAATGCACATTTTCTTCATGTCCACACGCACGTGTTTTTTAGAGCTAAACGCATCGGTAAAAGTGATGCTATCCAGAGCTGGAGGCATCACTAGAAGTGATGCTATCCAGAGCTGGAGGCATCACTAAAAGTTATACTAACTAGAGCTAGAGGCATTGCTAAAAGTGATGCTATCCAGAGTTACAGACATCACTAAAATTGATGCTATCTAGAGTTGGAGGCATCACTAGAAGTGATGCTATCTAGAGCTAGAGGCATTGCTAAAAGTGATGCTTTTCAGAGCTGGAAGCATCACTAGAAGTGATGCTATCCAGAGCTGAAGGCATCACTAGAAGAAGGCCATAGAATAAGACTGGCCATTGAAGGTAAGTCTCTGAGGTGCCTGCTGCCGAGCGCTTGCGCCCCGTTACCTGAGCAATAATGTCTGCCATTCAGGCGGTAACATCAGGAAATGCTCAAAACATCTCACGTGATGAACAGTTTTCCTTCTTTTGCCCCCTCTGAGCTACACCTGTTCTGTTACATCACGCGTAAGTCTTCAATTAAACTTGGGCTTTAATGTGCTCTTTGGAGCAAAAAATCATCGAGCCGGAGTCTAAATGAAGCAAAATGGTTCCCTCAAACTCATGACCTTGATTCAGATATCGTAAAAAATCTTTAAATACAATAATTTTGCTATGTTAAGGAAGATAAGAAAAATGCAAGTTTCCTATGATAAATGTTACTTGGAAGTCAAAATGCGCACGGAACTCCATGATGAATACCAAGAGATCTAAAACTATGCATATCATTTGTGAACATTTAGAGTCCTTTATGGCTCATAGGGGCTCTGTAGCGCAAGCGATAGCGTGCTTACCTCCTGTCATGAAATCTTACGTTCGATACCGCAAGCGGAGTGCTTCCCTTGGGAAAGGAATATTAAACACGATATTCCTAAGAGGATTGCACACCAGTGTGCCGTGGGACTGTGTGCCCGAACCACTACCTATGTATAAGAAATAGAGTGTTCAAGAGAAAGCGTACTGTTCACAGCGTCTAACTTCTTTCGATGCTCGATTCTGTTGATTATATAAGGATCAGTGGTGTTAACGGGGTACCGTGTCGTAAGTCTGCTGCAAGATTTTCATAAAAACCTGATGCAGTCTTATTGTAACTGTGCATAAAACTGAAGCTAGTTTATCGCACAAAGCTAAATGCAGCGGAAACTGCAGCCTTATATAAGGAGCTGCAGTTTCCATACAACTGCCGAGCGACGGCAGAAGTCCATGTCCCTGATCACACGATATTTAAAAAATCCTGTAATGAATGACTAAGCAGTAGTTACACGTTGTTGTGGTTCACATACCAGTACAGTACGTATATATATGCATAATAAATAGAAGGACTGGGATTCTTAACTCATGAGTCACTACTTCCTCACACGTAGCCGACGTAAGAAACACCCTATGTAGACATCTTTAATCTTGTCATTAATAGCCTGTACATGCTTGTATGTGTGCAGCGGCCTACTGCAGGTGTACATGAGTACACAGGGCGTAACGTATGTGCATGGGTACACAGGTGTCGCGTATGTACATGAGTACACAAAGCGCCTCGTTTGTGCATGAGTACATAAGTGTTGCGTATGTACATCAGTACACAGGGTGTTGCGTGTGTACATGAGTACACAGGGTGTCACAAAAAAGGATTCTGCAGTTTAATCTTCCATGAAATGCTTTTTAGAAATCGTGTGATTCGTTGTCAATGGGTGTAAAAAACAACATTAATGCGTGTATTTGTCCCTTGATTTTGAGATTATAATAATATATTTAACAAATGTATTACAGTCAGTCACAGCGTGATAACACTTTTTATACATACTTCATGATCATAGTGTGGTAACATTTTTCTTGAATACTTTTCGATTGATCATCGAGTGGTAACACTTCCTACAGGCACCTTATAGCCAATCACGGCGTGGTAACACTTCCTAGAGGCACCTTATAGTTAATGACGGTGTAGTAACACCATCTACACACAGGTTATAATCAGTCACAGAAGTGATAACACTCCTCGAAAGTACTGTACTGTACTTACGTAAGTACTTAACAGTGTACAGAGTGATGACGCCTCTTACAACACACTGAATATGAGTCTCAGCGAGCGACTACAACAATTTTAGAAAAGGCCTTACAAAAACTACCCTAGAGCGCACTCTAAATGCGATACGCACACGAAGAGTCTGCCATCTTCAGCCTATTTCGGCTGAGAACATTGACTTAAGGCGAGAAACTCCTAAGATCGTTAATGATATAATGAAATTATCAATAACGCTGCATTCGACGAAATTATGAGCTTCGATTACCTTCAAAATCTGTTGTTGTGAAATCGGAATGCGTGTAAGATCTAGTAATAGAGTTATTTTTCATGATTTTCTGTCTTAAAAAAGTTCTTATAAGAACCAATGTCAGCAGGCTGAAAAAAAGTTCATCCGTGTAATATGTCCTCCTCAACGCGAATACTTTTACCCTCACGGAACAAGCGGCGTTCATTTACATCCACCGAACACGTGATGTTTAAACAGCATTTACTCTCACGGAACACCAGATGTTCAAACATCATTTACTCCTCAAGGAACGAGGATGTTCAGCGGAACATCCGCTTCGTCAGAGCTAACAGTCCCAACTCGCACGCCTACAAGGTCGTAAAGCGAATACAGGAGAATAGATAAAGTAAATTAAGAATGTCCTTCATCCTCCCTCCGTCAGCTCTGTCTAATCCTCACATTGTCAGCTGTCTATCCTCACATATTCAGCTCTGTCTGTCTGGACACAGGATGCAGTGTACATCCAGCTTGCCCACGATTCTCATGTACAGTATATAAATAGTATATAATTATATATAATTAACTACAAAATGAAATGAAATTGCATCATTTCGTCATCGAAATTATTGCATGTTGACTCACAAGAAAATATGCTGTATCATCAGTGTTATATACAAATAAAGGTCTATGAAACCGCAAGATTGCACATCACCATAACCACACTCTTGAAAGAGTCTTCATCTACACGGTATCGTAAAAAAGTGTTACTACACTACGATTGATTATTAAATATTTTAAAGACATCGTACAACTACAAATACGGCACGATATCGCACTAAATATCGTAAAACTGGTAACAAATATATACGTTATTATTGTTCGTTATGAACATGTAAAATAAATAGCACAATTTGCAATAAACACTGAATGAAACATTAGTTAGTGTCTGAAACTTCAAGTGGTGATAGTGTGCCTAAAAGTTGAAAAGGTGACTCAAGAAAAAAGAACTGAGCTAGCGAAATTCAAAATACAATTCAAATAGTGAACGACAGATTTCGAATTAAGGAGCAGTTTATGTAGATTCTCAGGTGGTGTAGTAAAAGCTTCGTAAAGGGCTTCACCAAACCATCATGTCTTTAGTACTGAAAGGAATTCATTCTGTACAACATCGTGACTGTAATAACTCTCTTATGACTCGGTTACGAGGGTCGATAAAACACAAATTTACAAGGACGCGGTGAATAGATATCGTAAATGAGCCTCAATAATTGAATATATATTCAAGTTACATGACTAAACTTAAAAAATACCTTGGGGGTAAGCAAAGTTACTTCCGAAATTAAATTAGATAGGTAAAATCATACAATTTTATTTTCCTTGAGTTTAAGGCTGATTATGCATGAAACTGATGATTCTAAATTAATAGTAAACGCAATAAAGATCAATGGAATAATTGTAAAATTTTGACCTCAACGCCGTACTCCATTTCTTCATTGTTGACCAACAACTACATAAATTATCATGAAAATCATACATTCTAAGTAATTTTGCTCGATTTATCGCCAGCCTCAAACGTTATCAACACGCGCAGTGAATTTTTATCTTCAGAACAATTGACAACAAACAACAGATTGAGATAACTTTAGTTATGCAGACAAACATCCATTAACACCGATGTAAATCTCTTCGTTTCGTGAGATTCAAGAGCCGTACCTGCGAGCCTAATCCTACATGTCACAAATCTTTCCGTTAGATTAAAAAAGTATGTTTACATAAACATCAGTCCTCCGGTGAGCTGGGATGATACACGTATTTTCCGCTCAAAAAATCAGGCAGAAATGTTCGTTTCTAACGACTGTTGCTTCAAATCCAATTTAAAATAATTCTTCAACAGTCATTTTGAATCTTTACTGAGATATAGAAGTTTCGACGAGTTATTGCCTGAAGGCAATGCCGTGCTGTATAATGTTTAAGCCTCATCAATTGGGCTCACCATTTCGAGTTAAATTCACTCGCTCTTTACTTATTCTTAAATTGTGTCATTAACAGGTGTCTTTTTTTTGCCGCTTATTTGTGTTCAGCTCATTGTTCAACTCTCGATAAATCAATCCCGGATAGTTAAGTAGTGTACGTCTTTCTGCCAACAACAATTCGTAACATCGAGAGTTCAGGTCCACGTAATGAAGTGTCGAGACAATTTACAATTTGAAGTTCAAAAATAATCCACTTACCTTACGCTTGTATCCCACGCTAACAGTTAGAACTAATAATTTAGATTCTGAATTCATACCTTGGAAACTACATTTTTAGTCGGTAAGTTCTTCTGAATTAGGATTGAAGTTACCTGTTCATTATTAGTTTTCGATTCGGTAAAAACAAAAAGTTTTCAGATGCTAGGGCAGGCATGAAAAACCTGAACGACACTTTGAGACACAGTAATAAATTCAAGTAACCTTCATTATAAATAGTCGTGTAAAAATAGTCTGAAACTTCTGTATTTATTCTGCCGCTACCTACAAGAAAAGGAGCGACGGCACCTCTTCGATCAGCGTTGTTTGTAGGTGAACACACGTGTTTACCCGCTTGTTAATAAAGAAAATTACCATCAAATATTATTAGTGTGCATTATGCTATCAAAAATTGATGAAAATATAATGATGCGATATGACAAAAAATAACACTAATTATCAAAAATTCTACGAATTAAGAAAATGAAATCACACCGCCGAAGCTCAAACTTCAACTCCAACCCAGTCTAACTTCTTCGCCAGTGGGGCTGTGATACTTGAGCTTAGGCGGTCAAAATTATAGGCAATTATAAATGTCCCTGCCATAAGGTAGCCCAGGAACAGTATTTTAAAAATCTGCCAAACAAACAGTATAAAATAGCATTTTAGTAAGTGAAAATTTTGGGCAATTCTTGCTAAAACCCTCTTTTCTGTTCAAAGGTTTTCCACATTTCCCTTAAATTACCACAGCTATGCGTTAATTTAGATACAAGTGCATCACTGCTTTATTCCTCAGTGTTCATTGTACACCACAAAAGAGCAATTGCTATAATTACTGGAATTTTATCCAGGTCATGACATGATCTATACAGATTTTTCTTAGATACGGGTCTGGCAATAAAAATGTCTGAACCGGGAAAATAATTATCGAATATTCTTACTGATATTTGATGTCCAACACTTGCGTAAAGCCATCCCAAATTTCTCCACAAGTTGTAAATAGAATACTAAACCCAGATTCATTATTGTAACCAAATTGATAAATAGGTTGCGCAAATTGAATTTAACTTCAAACAAGATATGTAAGGAGTGCTTTAAATTTTAACATTCAAGAATTCATTTTAAACACTGAGCTCGTTATTTTTTAACGATACTCGCAGAAACTCTATGCACCTTATCTCTCAACGGTGCTCGGAGAAACTCTGAACTCTATATTCTTCCATGGCACTCGAAAAACTCTGAGCACCTTATCCTTCAATTGTATTCGAGGAAACTCTGACCACCTTGTCCCTCAACTGTACTCGCAAAAACTCTGACCACATTATCCCTCAACTGTACTCGCAGAAACTCTGACCACCTTATCCCTCAACTGTACTCGCAGAAACTTTGACCACCTTGTCCTTCAACTGTACTCGCAGAAACTCTGACCACCTTATTCCTCCACTGTGTTCGCAGAAACTTATAACACCTCATCCCTTTAATCAATTGCCTTCGGAGAAACTCAGCACACCTTACTCGTCAACGGTGTTCGAAACACACATGAATTCATTTACACTGCGTGTACTGATTTCTGCCGGATGCGATGAATCACTTTCTCATCCTTCACTTACTCATCACTCAGCTGAGAGTTACTGACGCATGCCAGGAATGACAACACAAATTACTATCACCTATACTTGATAAAGCCGAACCGATCGACAGCTAGAATCGTTAAGCTCTTGTGTTTTTATAGCACACTCCATATAATTTAAGATAACTGAACTAGCAACAACCCAACTTGTCTTAGATTCGCGGATCGACATCTAATTGAAATCACTAACACTTATTGATCGCGATTGTATTAGCGGTGGTGTATATATTATTAAAATATAAACAAACAGCTTTAGCCGCTTTTAAGGGTATCAAGAAATTGTTGCCTAATTATGTGGATCTAAGAGAACCACTAATTAAGTGTTGTGCGATGGTAGGACTCAGCCTTGGCCATGGACTACTGCGCAGTTACTCTAAGAATAAAACAAGAAATGCTACACGAAGGCATAGAAACAATTTTTCCACTTCAATTAATTCTCTTGAATCGTTGGAGGTTAACCACTGTTCGACGGTGTCTTCCAACCACAATTGATAAGTAACTAACTACGTATATTTGACTTTTTTTACTCTTAACATATCTGGTATAGGACGTGCGTCTTAAAAGCACAATGTTCGCACCGTAGATAAAGCTTTGTAACTATTCTGATCAGGTGAGCGCTATTTTTGATTAAGGATGAAGCTCGTTATCGTGAATTTACGCTAGTTATAGGCCCGACTGACAGCGGGACACACACTGCCTAACCCACTCCGCACCACGTCAGGTTGCCCACTGATAGATGTTCGGCCAATCACTGTGCGGCAAGCTGGCACAACTGCCAAGTTTAAAAGGACATCGGAGTACTCGTTCTCATGCATTAGGCAGCTGCATTCATCCCCTTCATTATACGCGAGACGATTAGGCCTATCTCGTCACACACGTAATGAAAATTGGTAAACAAACCAAATCGACAACTTAGTTGGGCACATGAACCTGATAATCGCTTGTAAAATATCACTGTTCTCCTCTAACTGCTTACTGATCATGTTGTCAAATCCAGAAAATAGGCTTCTGTTGGCGTTGTATGAGAAATTTAGAGGTTATTCTTAGCCTAGCAGTGCCTTCATGGGTGTGAGTTAGTTTTTTCTTGCCTTGTTATGATATTTCGAACTTTATGTTCGGCAAGACAACGCAGCATTCTTGTTGCATGTTTAGATAAACTTGCGGCAGTGCCGCTATTATGTTCTCGCAATAATTTTCAGAACTTTCAGTTTTAAAACATTCTCTGATTGAAACGTTCGAACGAGAAGCTGCACCACCAAAAGTTTACGATGAAAAATTTCCTTAAAAAAATCTTCAAATAATTCTGCAATTTACTTGATAACTTGTAGAGCAACGAGCTGAATGAACTGGGATTCGAAGCTACGAAATTACAGCGTCCTTTAAACTCAAGGGCCCTTCACACGATCAGTCAAAGTCTGAACACAGTATCGGAAGACACCCAAATATTGGCATCGAATGCTAATTTTGCTCTCAATTCTGGAGTCAGGTCGGAACAGTCCCTTGACTTCCACGGACTGTACAGTCTTCCGACGTGACTCCAGAATGGAAAGTAAAGTTAGTATTCGATGCCAATATTTGGGTGGCTGCCAACACTGTCTTCAGACTTCGACTGATCGTGTGAATTGCTCTTTATGGGGAAGGTGCTCAGTTATCCGAGTCAAAATGGCAGACGTAGGATTACCGAAACAAAAAAATCATGTCAGTAAACAACTGTAGATTCTAAGAACAGATTTCATGGTGTGTACATAATGGAAGCTGCTGCTTTGTCTTCACCGTATTGTGGAAGTAACCACCCCTTTTTCTTTTGTCACCGTCAAAAATCCCACAGCCAAGTTTTATTCATTTCTATTCTCCGTGCCTGATGTACAAATGATTGTCCCTACGCGATGCTTCATACAAAGAGAGTGCAGCATTGGTAAAGCTTTCAGCCGTCATGGTGCCATAGCGTGGTGACGGTGCGCCCCGAGTCCCACCCCCCTTGGTTCCGATTACCCAGGCTGCTGCTTTAACCTCTCTGGGTGGGGACACTCGCTCACTTACATGCACCCTCAAAACATGCACCAACCACGTGCTTCAAACCTGTCTCGTCACTGCATCGAATTTCCGCCCAAAATAAAGGCGTCTCTGAGTAGAGGAATCAATTTTCCCAAATGTGTGGTTATTTTTCCTGTTGATTGTTCAAGGAACTCGTCGAAAAGCTTCTCAAATATTGGAACACAAAATGGTAAGAGTTGAAATGACGTTCAGAGATTAGGGCTTCTTACAGGAAACGGCTCACTTGAATATGCGTGCACTTATTCCACCCAAGAAACGAAGTTAAGTACAAATACGATCGGATTCTGCCTTGTGAGGGGGTGGTACTGTATGGAAAGTGTCATGATAAGGCGTTAAAATGAGGGACATCTGGGTCATAATTTCTTGATTTGACATCACTTCTAAATTAATTGAGACACCTCACTCTATATCGTTCGCAATAGAAAAACACACTCAACGGATGATGTAATTAATGAGCTCTGTATGTATATACTTTTAAGCATTTTCTGGATCATACAAGAAACACAAAAAGTTCATGAGATGGATGTAGTGCAGAACACAAAATGGTGCTAACAGGCTTCAAATAGATCAATATGAATCGGTGCCGTCTCTTCCTAAAGAGAGAGCAGTCAAATGAATATCATGCTCGCAAACTTCTTTATTTTGTTTGCATTCAGGAACGTTTGGACGGTAGCCCGCTAGCTCTGCACCCCCTCTGTACTGCCTGACCGAATAATACAGACTGGCACAGAGAGCACGGCCTTTCAGGAAAATGAATAAAATGCTCCAGGGATACTAAATTCTTAATTTTTGAAGTTGAATTAAGCATGGTATTGATGAGCGGCTTCTCTTTGTACCACCACTAAACTCTCGAATCCATTTTCAAAATATATTATCAATATTTTCTGACGCAACACAACCTGACGTCCGTCCTTCCTGCCTCACCCTGCACAAGTGCACGGACTGCTCAATGTTTGAGCACCTGCTCCATGCTTCGTGTCGGACTTCTGGTCGCACTTCGGATGACAAATTTCCCGACGATTGCTATAGACTTCACGTCTGGCATTCAGTAGCACTCCCACCCCATTAAGATCTCGGTATGTCTCTCCCAAGCTTCGTAATCACTCATGACTACGTTAACTTTTCGGAAAGATGATGATATTTTTGCTCTTTTAATATAGCTTAACGACAAAATTACTCTCAGACCTACGGATGTCGGAAATCAAGGGACTAGACAGTCCCTTGACGTCTGACACGACTCCAAAAATGAGAGCAAATTAGGACTCGTTGCCCATATTTGGGTGTCTCCCAACACTGACTTCAAACTTTGACTGATCGTGTGAAGGCATCTTAAGGGCGGCGCAAGCGACACACATAGACCACTCAACCCTTTCGAGTCTGCTGGGGCGTGTGAGTGTCACAACTATTTCCAACTATTTCCGTGGCTTCACTCGAAGCCACGTCTCATGCGTGCACGCAGTAATGGATTGTCATTTACCCCGCAGTCGCACCTACCTCGGTACTATGTTTAAAGTTTCACCTGTGTCTTGTTTCAGGCTTAAAGCTTTAATTCCCAATTTTTCCCAATTCCCATTTCTTAGGATATCCCATCTCTTTGTTACTATGCAAATTAAAACAAAAATTCCTAATGCTAGACCTTTGGTTTTGGGGTCATATCAATGTATGATCAAATGTGCCTTTCTCCCATATAATACCAGGAATAAATATATCAGTAAAAGCACAAATAGTAAAGACATATTATCAAGAATTATATGAAATATGCCAGCAAAAGTAAAATACATAAGCGAAGTTTCGAAGGAATAAAGGGTACTGTCAATTTTTTGCAACAAAAGGAGTCACGGAATCACACTCCATTTCCAGGAACATACAGTACGCGCCCAGTTGTTCTGCATGCAACGGAGAAATAGCTGCGAACTCAGTCGCGCTAGTTAAGGCCTCGTCACATGATCAGTCAAAGTCTGAAAGCAGTGTCACAAAATGTCTAAATGTAGGCATCGAATACTAACTTTGCTTTCAATTCTAAAGTCAGGTCGCAAGTCAAGGATCGGAAGTCAGTCCCTGTGTATAAAGTGAATCCTCTAGGAGATTATTTCGATGGATATTTTATTCGTATTCAGCTTCGTGTACCAGCGTGGTCTCCTACGGTAGCGATACGGCCAGGCGGCCAGGTCACGCAGGGATCTAACGATACTCCGAGGGGAATTAAAACTCATTTGTCCTCATAAATCGTAAACTAATTAATAGGGCATTTATGAGCCGGGCGGAAAGTACAGTGAAATAACAAAACGTGAAACAAGGGGACAGTGAAAATTCCATTAATTATCAGCCTAGTCATGCAGATGAGCTTCACGTTGACCAGAGAGCGAATGAGCTTGAAGATTAGATGAAATCAACCCGCCCAGTATTGAACTGATTTAACTCAAAATTCTATTTCCCAACTCTCGCGTATTTGCGGACTGCAAAAACTCACCTACAGTAACTCAGTC
>VOMN01058764.1:0-12519 GCA_014899125.1 Orchestia grillus | reverse complement strand
CTACTCAGCTGCCTAATTACTGGTCTGGAACTTAGCTAAACTTAACCTCTGTTCATTTTACTCTGTCTCCTAAACTTGCAATGGCAGTTTTTTAATGTTTTCCCGCTCCTGCTGCCGTATTATGTCTCTGTTCATGCAAAAATTCCATATGTCACACTCACAAAAACTTCGTTCATACCAGGAAGTGTTTCAGTGGGTAACCAGAGAAAAAATTCATTCAGTGGTGTCCGCATTTCGCTGGAGGAAAGCCAAACACGTTCATTGTGAGGGCGTCGTGAAGCAAAAACACCATTTGCCGTCGGGACAACCCGAGCTGTTCCTGTGCTTTGCCAAGCGTAGAAAAGCCCGGTCCTCTTTGCGGTCACAGCGGCGCATTCAAGGAAAGCCTGGCTGTGCTGAAGTTCTTTTAATCTTGCTCGAGTCGGCTCTTCAATCCTGAGTTGGAAATTTATTCTCTATTTCCATTTAGACATTGGCAGAGTGTGTTCCCTAAAATTAGGAATTGCTTAGAAAATTCTGAGTATGTCAGCAAGCTATCATTCGAAAGGATAAATCTCTGCTTACTTTTTTATTGTTTTTTTTGACGCTTAAAAGACGAGTTCCTGTATCTCCATTACAACATCAATTCATGAAAATCCAAATCTGTTGGACAGTCGTGTTAAGAGGATGTCGTCGCAGCCAGCACACAAGTTTCGAGTGCGCACGACTACGGAAAATGGATCAGAAAAAATGAGTACCAGGGCGCAGACACCCAAAGTAATGAAGAGAATAATTCCTAATGTAGAAAAACAGGCACGAAAGTAATATTAAGTGTGGCATTGGAGGCATAGGGCCTCCCAACATTTCTTTGGCCGTGTCCCATCTAATCGTCTCGAAAATCTTGATGGTCTAACCCCTCCACCCTCCTCAATTTTTTTTGACTCAAAATAACATATGGAACGTAACCTGTTTGTATTTACCTGATGAACCTCCGGGCTCAATTCCCTTTAATTAAGAATGGACAATCTGATTGCCTTCTGGGGCGCGCGCACCCCGTTGGGAACCCGTGTATTAGAGGGCGTTGGTCTGCGGAGTGCGGGGCCCACGGGGTCCGCAGAGAGCAGCAGAGTGCGGGGCCCACGGGGTCTGCAGAGAGCAGCGGAGTGCGGGGCCCACGGGGTCTGCAGAGAGGTTCTTGGGTTTAATGGTTTGAAGAATGCGGCTGTGCTGGGCAGCTGGTGCGAGCCGGTGCCAATATTAAATTTCAGTTCTGGGGTCTGGTGAGACAAGCGCGTCTGCTAACGCCGCTGAAACGACGCGCTCTCAGGGTCTGGTCTATCTCGCTTCTAATTACTATCTTCACGTTTTACACGATTCCTTTTTACCATTTTAAACTTTAGGTGCCGGCTCGCGTGTGCGATACGGTGGGAGCCTTATATCGATTCACTAATTTTACATCACAAAGTTATGAACAGAGAAAATGTACGCCACGCATTGGTGTCATCCCTGCGCTGTACGAATTCTAAATTGCAGTAACAGTTTAAATACTCGCAGCTCTTGAAGTTACGGGTTTTACGCACGACTGAGGTATTTTAGCAATACCTTTTGAGCTTAACGCGACTGAAGCATTTGGTTTAGACTCGTGCGACTCACGTCAGCCAGAACGAGGAGGGCAATGGCAGAATGACTAGGTCGGAAGAGTCTTAAAATTTCTTTAACGTACGCAATTGGTTGTGCTTCTTATCTCAGATGCTGAAACTGTGAAGCCTAAAGGAGAAGGACTCTCAGATCCTGCCTCTAGCGCCCGGACAAGTCAGATCCTCTGACACACTGGAATTACTCTTCCACTGCTTCTGGTGAGAAATGTCACTTGGAGTAAATTTTTACCAACGTGAGACTTTTAGAGGGAACACATTTTGCAATGCAATAAAAACGCTACCTGCTCTCGCGTTTTTAATTCTGCACAATCTCCGGTTCTTCAGTTGGAGAAGTTAATAACAGATTAAATTATCTGTAATATTCTGTTTTATTGCGAAAGAACATTTTCTTGATTCATCTCAGATATTTGGTTTTCATGTCTTTTGGCTTATAGTTTTTCCCTTCGTTTTTCTAGCAATAACTATTTGATAGTGGAATTTCGCCTCAGTAATGTAGTAAAATAAATTATGCACTAAATTCGAATATAAATACAGTCTCCATGAGTAAAAGTCTTTGAGAAATGTAAGGCCAATCCGTTATAAATTTGATGGCTCTTCCCGCTTTTGCTGCCCCTACCTCAATTTGAAACAAGAGACTCTTGTCCAAACATTCCCCGCGGCCTGGGGTTGGCAGGTGGTGTCACCTAATCCCCGCAGCAAGGGGAGAAGGCCGCGTTCCCCGTTCCCAGCGAGGGGAGACGCTCTCCTCGAGGGTGTGCTTGTTGGTTCTGCGTCGAGGGACTTGATAAACTCGGGGTTGTTTACCGCAAGAGAACTGTGCCTGAGCCTCAGAATTTTAGACCCAGAAGAGGATTTTATTTGATTTCTTTTTACGGCCAAGCTCGTCCGTGGGAAGTTTCTCGACTGCTTGGGCTGTATTTATTGAAAATATGTTAATGGATCTGTAGCGCCTTTTTACGATGACGATTTTGTATCTACACATGGTGATTTTTTCGCCAAAGTTTGCTCTCTCTGTTCCTACGAAACAATTGTCTATATGTATTTCAACGCTTATCTCATGCGGTTACTTACTCTCTGGCGTAGATAAAGCTACCTCCATTTAATGCAAATCAAATGAAACCAACCTACTTTCAGTTTTTAAATTTTCATCAATATCGGTTCCTGGAAGTAAACAAAATTGTATGGAACCTGAAGGTAGTGCGACTAGAACTTGATATATTCTGGCCCTTTCGAGCTTCGGTTTAGGGCGACCTAGGGGCTCCACAGAGGGCACTCAGCTGCACGATGACTGTGGAGGAAATGTGTTATGGCGTTTTCTTTTGCCAGTAAATTGAAAATGTGCAGAAAATGGACACTTGCAGCTCATGGCTATACGGTGCAGGTCATTGTGGGTGACATCACACTAGCTTGTTGGAGAGTGGTACTACTGTAAATCTGGTTTGGTGATCGTGATATGAGTGGAGTGAAAGCACAAAGCAATATTGGTCACGTCAAAAGATGAGCATGAAACACGCATATTTCTTTGAGTCAAAGACATTAGCTTATCAAAGCTATAAGCTGCCCGAAGATAGCGTAAATTAGTCCATTGTCATTTGTCCTAAATCACTTAGCCGCTGTGTACGTGAAGCACAATTTCATGATGTATATCGAATTTAATGTTTTTTTTTTGTTACTTCAGCTATAAATCGTCCTTGAATGCAACAGATACGTTACAGAACAACCGTTGAATCTGGAACATCAAAGAGCATCGAACATGTGTGTTGCGAGTGTGATCTTAAGCGCAATAAGTCAAAATTAGTCGTCTGCTGATGATCCTAGCAAACCTCTGCCAGTAGTGAACGAGTTTAGGTGAAAGTCTCGTAATTAAAACTAGGAATATTAAAATTTGTGATGATGAGAACCTATTTTTTGTCATTTTTACACGTATAACACGGAAGAAATCATCGTAGCTTTTATTAACTCTTGCTCTGTTCAACGTCGCAACAGGAAAGCAACTTTTGTTCTGAAGTCGGGCGATTGTCACGGGCTGCGCACAGTGTCGGACGGCCCCTCCTTCACCAGACGCTGCGCCCGCTGCCAGAACGCAGCACTCGGACGCTCTAATTGTGCTCGATTTTTTCTCTCTTTTGGAGATTGCGTCGGCCGTCCCAGCACAATGAACCTCTATAGGTCGATCTGAAAGCCGTCCTGAATCTCTGTACGAGCGTTTGAAAGCGCTTCAGCGTGGGAGAGCTGCACCTCCACCTCATTCAGCGGTGCTAACTCAGCTCAACTCGCTGGCTTTTCATGTTTTGAAGCTTCTCTCGAAGTCGCTCGATTCTCCACCGGCTTCTTTGAGACGTTGGAAGAACGAGCCTTTTGTCTAAACTTGCAGTTTTTGCTCCTGAGCCATTGAGGGGAAGGTGTTCGTGGGACTTGCTCCAGTATATTGTCTCAAATTGTTAGTTTTATGGGTAGTGAAAAGGTGTCCGGCATTTCGATTTGGGAGAGGCTAAGGAATTGTTTTCCTAAACAAATTTTGCTAATCCACGCGCATTTTTATGAAGTTTTTCTAGTGATAATAATTTCCATCTATTTATAATCAGAGATGTTTATCATGAAATTGAAAATTCCTATATATTTAAAACAGAGGAGCAATGATGGAGCTTACCATCTCTTCTCTTAGCTACATGAGTATTTAATGAGTAATTAACATGAAGCGTCAGGCACTTTCCATTTCACAATCAAGTTAGTTTTGCTAACAAAGGTGGCCTCGGATTTGTCAAGTACCGTTACATATTTCCAGGCCTTTGCTGTCGAGCCAGTGCTGTAACACCACACTCAGCACGGCGGTAAATGCGCTGGCGACCGCGAGGCGTTCACATGCAAAGCGGTGCGAGAGTTTGTAGAGTTCTTGTTCCCTTCTTGTCCGCCGCGGTCGCAACTTTAATGCTACAACGACCGAATTATTTTGGTAACAAGACTGTATTTTGCTCTTTACGAAATATTAGCTTCAAGTTTAAGTGCAGCTAAAATAAGTCTGCACTGCTTTTCGTACGAAAAGCTAAATTCACACGTATGTACATTTTGCAATACGAGACTCCATTTAGCTTTTTCGTACGAAAAAAACAGCTTGAGGTGTATGCACATTTTATAATATAGGAATGTACTTAACATCGTACGAAAAACTAGGCTCAGGCTTATGTGCGATTGCAAAAAGCCTGCGTTTAGGTGAGCACAAACACCTAACAACATCCTCAAGAAATGGGGCCCCATAGTACCCCTTGCACGGATTAAAAGAAAATGCAAGTGCGAAGGCGTTCAGAGCTTTCGTTGGACCGTGTTATGGAAGCCGCCCTTCTTGACTTTCTCCTCTGTTGCCTTGCTTGCCCCACTGATCCTCGCACATGGCCTCCTGGGATCTCCATGTGCAGCGAGTGTTGTGACTCCACGTGGGCGGTTACTGGGCATGGTGCACCTAGATGTGTATGTTGTGACTCCACGTGGGCGGTTACTGGGCATGGTGCACCTAGATGCGTATGTTGTGACGCCACGTGGGCGGTTACTGGGCATGGTGCACCTAGATGTGGGAAAGTAGCTTGACAAGCTTTACGTACTACTGATGCTTGAAAATTCTAATATGAAATGTATTACCTCAGCTATAGCTAGGCCTTTGTGACTTCTATTTTCTGTGCCCACTTTGCTTCTTTCCATTTTCGTACCTTCTTCGCTGATTATTCTTTATGATTTCGTCCTCTTCGTTCATAACCTCCTGTTTCTATGTGCAGGGAATCTTGTTTGGGAACACACCTGCGCATGGATTCTAAGTTTTCCAAAGTGGTACTAAACAGTTCCTTCTTTTCTCTCTTTTAAGATTACGTACCATGTGGCTAGGGAGCTTGAAATTAACTTATAAAAAATGAAATAAATGAAGAAGTAACTATGTTGAGTCCCAAAAGTAAGTACTCCCACGTTCAATAAGTTAAAGCTATTGCTTTCCAAAGTACTAAACATACCTAAGTAGCAATTTAACTATACTTTTCTGTTAACAAAAACAGAATAACTTGTTCTAGGATAGTTGAGGACTCTCATCCAACCAACATCTGAGAATTTTCTTCCATCGTGCACGGTAGAAATGCCGACTTTGGCAGCTTCAGAAACATGTTTTTCACAAAATTTTGTGAAAACTTCGCAATCGATGTTAAGAATGAATTTTTCCAATAAACTTTCACACTAACTTTTGGAGCTACGTCACGACTCTGAATTTTTTACAGCAGGAACACCGTTAAGGTTTCTTACGATCGGTCAATGTCTGAAGACCTCCTCGGAAGGTATCTAAATATGGGAGTCGAATGGTAACTTTGCTCTTTATTTTGAAGTCAGGTCGGAAGTCGATGGGCTGTTTTGTCCCTTGACTTCCGACTTGACTCCAGAATAGAGAGCAAAGTTAGCATTCGATGCCTACATTCGGGTGCCTTCCGACACTGTCTTCAGATGTTGACTGGTAGTGTACGGGGCCCATTTCACGAGTGATCAGTTCTGCCCAGTGAACGTCGAGCGTCTTCCGTTCATCTGCTGTACCACGAGTATCGAATGTCCTGCAAGTTTTGGTCACGAATACTCTGGGAAAGTGACAATTTTTCAGTCTATTTTTACATCGTATGCAAGTTACTCAACAGCGACAGCCTGAACTGATGAAAGAGTATAGGAATGATGATCTAAGTTAGTCGTGCTGACTTAAATGAGCACCCTTCGCAAGACGCGTTTCAACATCTGCGATGATACAAGGGATATGGCGAAGTTAAAAGTGAGAGACTAGAAATCGAACCGATAGCTTGCTCAAGACTCGGTGTGGTTTCTGTGGTGTAATTTGGCCACTGATTAATTAGGTGTTGCGTACAGACGTGCTGGCAGACCCTGGTAGGAAACCTGCAACAGCAACAAAGGCTTTGTTTACCTCAGCACCAATCAGCTGATAGGGAAATGCTGTACCGGGGAGGTAGAATGTCCATATTTGGGTTCTTGCTCTATCAATGCTGTGCAATGATCCTATTTTTTGGGCACTCACTGTGTTGAGAAAGCTGGAAAAACACTTTGGACATTGACGTATCAATGACTGTGTGGGTCCTGATGTGCTCACTATAAATAATTCTACAGCTCCTTTGATGCACTCGCGGTGTTATAGTGAAGCCTAATTTCTTTTTTCTCTTTGCGTTCTGTGAAAATTTATACCTGCGTCGTACGTCTTTACGAACTTGTTCCATTTTACTCCCATTTGGGTGATGAGATTTTCATGTGTATTTTGATGCATGAGAAATACTATCATCGACGCTCCTTGAAAGTGCAGTTCGAAGTACAGCCTGAAAAAACTGTGTGTATTTCGCACATAGAAACTCCAAATTTGTTCCGTTGTTTCGGTGTCTCTTTAAGTGTGACGAGCATGGAGGGAGGGGGTGACGAATTACGTTGGCCTAACCCACACTACGTCACAATCCGTAATTTTGCAGTTTCATAATTTCATCCTTCGGCTTTTAACAGAGTGAGGCAAGAACAGACGACCACAGCATAAATGTTAGCTTGAGACTGACGTCGCAACAACGTTTATATAAGTACAACTTTCAGTGTTTGTCGACGGTCTGAGTTCTCAGTTCAGTATTTGTACGAAAGCGGCTAGTTGAAATCTCATGGAGTCGTGACCTACTGCACTACGTCACCCTGTCGACATCCGTGAATGTACATAATGTCAACTCAAGAGAGCGATATGGCCCAATCGATGTGTAAAGTCCAGCGAAAACGGCGTTGGCGATTGTTCGATGGACAGTCACAACTATTGCTCGTGAATGTAGATTTATTGCAAGTGTTCACGCTAGTCATCGCATTATAATTGTAGATCTATTGCAGGTATTCACGCCTGTCATCTCCTGATTGTAAATTAGCTGTACGTGTTCCTGCTGTCCCCTGAAAAGCGCAACGTCGCTCAATAAATAAGATTTTTTTTGAGTGCTTTGTTTATTTGTTAGGTATTACAGCTGATATATTCTTAGTAACTGCGATATCTGTTGGAACTATTCACGGTTCCGGTGCGCGACGGCTGTTCGACGTGTCGTAGCTTGCCACGCCCGCCTGTTCATGTCGACCTTTCCGTGCTAGTATCTCCCTGCCGACAGCTCTAAATGCTATCTGATGGTCAATTACTCCTGCTTCAGCGCTCCATATTGACGGTTATTTCCAACGAGCCTCTGCTATCTATTGCTGTGCCTGTTATTTTTAATGACTTATAGAACTGCTAGAAAAAATCCTGTATCTGATCGCCAAAAAATGAAAAATTCTGCATGCTTTTCAGTAGAGTGTTATTTAAAATCACGGTTTGCTTTTATGATGCGAGCAGAGAACCAACTAATAAGTTGGTTCTCTAATAAGGGCGCACTAATAAGTTTACGGTTCGGATGTCTAATCGAAGTTTTCGGTGTTATACAAGCCAAGGGTGTTTTGCGTTGCTAAATTTGATTGCGCTCCAAAAGCACGACATGAAAACCTGTGGAGCTGTTCTCCAGGTCGGCGAGTCGCACTCGTCATGGGTGTACCAGGCGTGCACACGTAACCAAGACTAAACCGTACAAAATACCGACTCGGCCTTGGCCCCATAAACCTCAGGGAACCTCTCATTGTCAACCGTCATCGGACAAAAAATGATCCTCAAGTCCGATGTAGAACATAGTTCTAAGGCAGAAATTTATTTAAATCGAATGCAATAGTTACATTAATTAAAATCGGAGGCTCTAGTGTTTTTTCACCCTACTGTGGGTATTGAAAGCTTCGCGAAATTCCTACGTCCTGGAACGTTTTCAGCATTCTTTCGCTTGAGTTTATTTTGTGTGCCGTCAGGAAAATTTCTCAATCGGCCCGACTTTCGATCGACGGTCCACATTTTTCAGAGCACTGCCGCAACACCGCGCTGGCCCACCCACCCATTGTCTACGCCAGAGCCGCACTTCCGTCCAGCGCGGCTGTGTTGCAGCCAACTTTGGCGGACGGTCAGCCTAGTCGAGATGGATTTGGGGCGGGTTAACTGCTTTTAAATTTATTTCCACTGTAATCTAAGTGAAATTAATGAGGCTTAGCCTAGTGCATTAGCTATTGGCTTTAGGGCAATAATTTTTCGTTATCGCTCTCTTTACCCACACAGCTACCGAGCTATTCTAGATGTTCATAATTGCTAACTACAGCTTGTTCCATTGACTACAAAAAAAGTGAAAAAATTGGGGGTAATTTTAAATATGACGAAAGGCTGTGTTTAGTATTAAATGATTCTCAGGATGATGAAAGGCCCCTTCGGTGCCGCGAGCTTGTAGCACCGGTGATTCGATGAACAGAACGAACACGCTTTGGAAAAGCCCATCATCGCAAAGTGGGATTCCGAGATGGTTCGAGCAACGTGAGGGTAGTACATGATCTGACATTCGTTGACCTAATAAAAACGAATCCTAACGAGAATAACAAAAGTTTTCTAACCTGAAGCTAAACAAAGAATTATGCTTGCATTCATAGAAGGGAAATACTTATGTTCTAAATATTTAAATATATTTTGCTTCAGCTTATAAAAACTTTAGTTCTTATTCAATTTTGCTTTCATGATACAACCAGAGTGTCATAATTTTGTCTCGATCCGTACCTTCAACTGTTCTTCAGGCATTGCTGCTCCCCAAATTTATCTCTTATACCGCAGCAAGAGAGCTACATTTGACGTAAGATTTCTCTAGCTACCTTAGACCAGAACATGCGTCGCGATCGTTTTTCCTAATTTTCCTTGTGGGGTATCCTGGCTACCGTCCGTATGGCGTCAGGGGAAGGCTTTTGTGGGTTCCTTTCTGCTAAAGGTCGCTCACGATGGGAATGTCAAAGCAATCAAGAAATTTTAGGAGTAACATTTAGGGTGCCCGCACACCAAAAGCGTTAAAGCGAGNGCACTCTCGCTTTAACGCTTTTGGTGTGCGGGCACCCTTATAGGTGCTTGGGTGTGGGAAAATTCACATTTTGGGAAATCCAGATACGAATTTCAAGAGTCCTGTAAGGTTATTTGTCGTCTTGTCATGCAGATTTATTTGTTGAGGATAATTTATGATGCCAGATTTTACATTAAACTTCATGGGTATCGCTCAAATCTTCAGTTACACAGTAAAATGTTTCACTGAATGAAAGCGTACGATGCAATGGTTATCAAATTATGTTCATTGTTGTGTAGAAGGTTAAATTGTAGTTTTTAATCGTCGATTTAAAAGCAGATCTGGAATCTTGGCCGACAAGAAATATATTACGTTTGGAGGTCGCCTCTCACTAAAACTGCGTAACAACAAACGTCTTCGTAATACATTTGTCTCATGGGCCACTTTTGAATACTCGTCCTGGAATTTCATGTCCTAAATTTAATTTAAATATTTCAAGAGGCCCTCGGTTATTTGAGCCGTTTGCGTCTTACAATTCTCTACTGATATGCGGCTTAGTAATATAGTTTTAGTTTAGTGAACTTCAGCAGATAAGCCTTCTGCTGTTCACTGGCTCTCCAACGGTTCAGGGCTGACCGTGATAATCTACTGCGATTATCTACCTTCAGTGCCTCTATGATCTACCTTTAGGAACCGTTTATCTGGTCTCTACACTGGTCGACATCAAAGTCGCCCGACCAGCGCGCCCAATCGACGGCACCTCCCGCGCACTGACGGATGGTGCGGCCGTCGAGCTGCGGCTGCTCAGGCCCACCTCATTGTTCAGAGACCTCTTCTTTGTCTTAGTTTTTTAATGATCCATTGAATTATTCATTATTTTGGTTACACATCTGATTGAGACCCCTGCTGAGGATATGGTGCGTTCGGAGAGTTCCTCTTCTTCCGCAAAACTCGTCTTTTCACTGCCTCTTGCCAGCGAGCCGCACTTGAACCTGAAATCTTGTAGGAGGGTTTTTTCGATAGAACTTCGTTCATATTTTTTGATGAATTTTGCGGGGAATTATTTATATTCGATATATTGCTTCTATATACAGATTTTTTTAATCAACGAAAGGGGCAGAAGTAGTTTTATTTCATCAGTCTTCAAGACGGTGAGATAGGGAAACTATTCATTAGTCCAGCGCTAGTCGAACAGAAATGGCAGCTAATAAACAAAGTGTCAATGCCCTGGCAATTCTATTGAACTATCGCAACAGGCTTGCCTCTCCAGGACTCGGCCCGATGACGCCACAGGAACCTCAATCCATTGCAGAAATGATGGATTAGGTCCCTATTAGTAATTTTTATCAAATGAATCAGACAAGGTTATAACCGTTAACTCGCAATTTTCTACGATCATTTCAGCATTTCAGAAAAGACCATTAATATCGACAGATTTACATCTATACTGATTCGCAAACTTTTCATTGTTTATGAATAGTAAATGGTCATCACGATGGTCATCATACTCAATTCGTTTTTAAATCAGAGTAAGTTTAGATGATACGTTTCCAGCCTAAATTAATAATTTAGAATGTTGCTTCAATTATTATCGAAAACACTTGATGTCACGCGTGCTGAACAAAAAATACCACTTAAAACTGATATTTCAATCTATATCCACTGATGATGGTGTCACTCAAATTAATCTTGATCTTGACACATCTGGATGCTACAATATGCACTCCTCAACTCAGTGCTGCTACGGTAGACGACGTGTGGGGCTCGTGATGTAGTCCCATGCGTAGAACCTGTAACTACATCGAGGGTATTCTCTGCGATAAGTGTTCTTTTAGTTTAATAGATCGATAAATTAGTTCGAAGATACATTACGTATTAATGTTTCCTTGATGAGTATAACAAAAGCCACATTGATGTAATGAATCTACAGTGACATGTTGTTTTTAGTTAATGCAGTGGTACATGGTATAAAAGCTTTAGAATATAAATTTTTTTTTGTTTTGAGTATATATTTATTTGAACTACTATAGAAATAATGCATAGTCAGAGTGAGTTAAACTTTCACATAGAATACCGTAGATTTAGCCCAGAGATGTCGCGACTGGTATAATAGTACCTCATCAATCTGTGTTTGTTCTGAAAAGGGGGTCGGGATACATTGCTGATGTACATTCAGTTTGAGCTATTTGACAACTGTATGGCAAAAATGTGTACCAAGAATACATTGAATTTTCTCTCGCAGTTTAGATCTCTCAATACAAAATCGATGCTAGAAACAGCAATCAATCTTGACCTACAGCATGGCGTTACCTGACGGTCTGCAGCACTGGATACAAAATTGTGGCGCCATATTGTACTCGAAGCTGCTGTCCTCCAGGTGTGGTGGCTTGACGAGGTGCCCTCATCGATCAGCGTAACCGCAAGAGCGGGGGTGGGTTGCCGGCGTCCCTCGCCCTGATTCCCTCTCCAGCCGGCGCCATAATTGGTTTATTAGCCATTCTTCTCTCGTTATTGTCGCTACTGTTAAATGTATTGTGCTCTTTTTTCTATCGAGTTTAACTGGCGTGCATGACTAGGAGCCTTGAGCGACAGGCTCAATATTTTCCACTACAGGCTTCAGTGGCCGGCTTCCGCGTCATGAGTTTGTTGAATTTATGCTGAAAGGTGTTATTCGTTTGAACAAGTTCAGCAATGTTTTACTGAGTAAATTATACACATAGGATTTTGAGTAGATATTAAAAATCCACTAAGGGATTCGGATTCATGTGTAGATCGATGAAGATTTAGTTGTCGCGAGGCCATTCAAAATAGACGCGTTGATGTCGCCAAGCGCACCTCCTCTACTTGGAATAATGAAAAGGTAAAAATCCACGTTTTCTGTATTGTTTGTCCAGTAGAAAACTCTAGAACTTTATAACTCTTGAGTTTTGTAACGAAATTTATATTTTCGGTGCGAAATG